>CM067477.1:1534975-1537475 GCA_034552555.1 Semaprochilodus insignis
TGGTTTCCGGCGCATTCTGTGATACGGCTTTATCCACACATTTCTGTAATAGAACGTAGAACCAAGAGCTTATGTATCAGAAAGCATGTCAATACAGTTGACCAAAGTGGTGAAGATGGCATGAGAAACTATTGTAAATACACTATATACACTATATACACCAGTATTAATAAAACAAACTATGGTAAGCATAAAGCAAGTTAATACTATTATATGCCAGAATTTTGGTGCCTCTGCTCAACCCAGCTAGATATGATTTGTTCTAAAATGTTCTGAGAGTATGCAATGCAATGTTCCGTTAAGGATCTCAGTGGGAAGTTTTCTTTTGGGGCCTAGAACCTTCTTTCTAAAGGTAGGAGAACGTTCTCTAATATATTCTGTCATCTCAGGTCTCAGTAACATCCATAAAACGTTACCTGAATGTTGCGCTCAGAATGAATCCTTCTCTTGTCATGTAACGTCATTCGTGGCCCTCAGAACATCCTCTGAAGGTTGCAGGTAAAATGTTATGTCTTAGTTCACATGTAACTATATAGGAACGTTATGAAATGATGAACATCTTTAAAACATTCTTTGAACATTAGATTAAAACACGTTCTTTAAAACTCCTTTAGAACTTGTAGGTAACATTAGCCCAAGTTCTGCGAAGGTTCCCTGCTAGCTGGGAAATTATATGTTTTTGTGCAATATAATACATAATTACTATTTATTAATTTTAACATATTGGGAAAAAGAATTAAACATAAATGTGGCCTTTGCATATGAATGTATGTCTGAATGATGGTGTTATGATGAAGTAAAGCTAAATGAAACAGATATCACACCCAGTATTACAGGCCCACCTGGCAGATACACATATTGATCGTATGCAATCAAACATTTTCAAAAGACACTTTTTCCTGTTGCATAACTTGAAATTACACTGTTTTCTCACCAGTTGTAGTCATGACCAATTCCACCTGCTAGCTAGGTCTTCCTCCTTCACACCGTGCTGGGAAAGCTCCTTCATGAGTTTGGCCGCTGTATCTTTTCAAACTGTCCTGTGGGACCAGAGGGGGGCATGATCTTGTAACGAGAATACACACCTGGGAAGAACTTGTTAAACTGGATTACATCAAAATCTAATGCAAACAAGGGTACTTCCTCTCTAAAGCCCACCCGCCAAAGCTCTACCTTCACAGTTCAGTAGACTGGTTTAGAAAGTGCACAGCCACGTTGTTAGTGCAAATGTTTTCATTGTTTTCATTCATTCAAGTTCTTGTTGTGAGGTCATGCATATCCTTGCATGACTGGTCAAACTCCTGCTAACACAACATCACTAGGCAGCTTAGCTTGAATTTCTGAAAGTGATCACTACGATCGCAAACAACAGCTATTGTTAAAATTTCCCGTATGTTTTGGAATAGGTTATTAAACACGCAGGGTGAACTCGGTGAACTCTTATGGCATGATTTGTGAGTGCAATGTTTCTGGAAGTAAGAAATCAACTCAAGTTAACTTTAATCTGTTGTAGTCACCTACATTATTTACCCTAAATTCAAGGGGACTTCAACAAACTCAGTTTTCACGACCTTCAGCGCTTGTTCAGCAGGTGCAGACTCCTCTGCTAGGCCTCAGGGGTAAGGGGGTTTCATGTGGGAAGGTTTTAAGAGTGGAGGATGGTTGAGGGGAGGAGTAATGGCTGCCTCCTCCTGCCTTTTTGTGGTTTCTCCTTATTTTTGGCCCCCCACATAAAAGACCTCTGGGACCACTACCGGCCCAACCCAAACACTGGAGCGGCTTCAGTGAAAACATGACTATTCGCTGACTTTGAGGTGGTGTGGAGCAGCAAACGATCCCTCCTAGCTTAATAACATGTTAACACAGTTACCCAGCTTGATTGTTTGGAGCGACGCCATAGAACAAGAGGTTCTATAGCATATAGGTAGAGATTCTATACCAATTCAGATTTCCCCAAGAACAATTTTGGAAATTATATAAATTGTAAATTCTAATCTGTAAATTGTAAGATGAGTGCTTTGGTCCAAACATTACCCCTTACCCCTTCAGGACTTGCAAGGTCCCTGTGGTTCCTCGCTCTATCCAAACCAATCTCATTTCTTTGCTGAAAGTACCTCTGACAGAGTTCAAGGGGCAGCTTCTCCGTCTCTGCTGCCCCATGCACTTCCTCCTCTTTCCCAGCTCTCTCATCGGCTATTGCTTGAATCACTCATTCAGTTATGTTACTGACCATCTCACGCCACTGGACTGGAGAATTAACAGGAGAAGGCTTAAGTTCACCCGCACTGCCAATTTCTTCTGATTCTGATGCTGCCAGAATTCCTAATGAAGTCTTTTGATTGTGAAGGGGCAAATCATGATATAAAGGGTGTAATGTTAGCATAATGAAAGTGCATTAGGCATATCTATTGTTAAACTTTCAGTTCAGTATAAGGGTGCACTAAATAAGATTTAGAGTTCCGGTGGAAATTTAAGCGGAAGAACATTTTATAACTGGGTT
>CM067477.1:1542475-1581011 GCA_034552555.1 Semaprochilodus insignis
CTAGGTATGAACGCCGGTTTGTTGTTGCTAGGTAGAGCGCTTATGCTGTATTTGACTCTGTATTTCTCTTTCTAGGTATTAGCCCTTAGTCCTGATTTTACACAAAGTGATGTTAAAGGCCAGTTTTAGTCTCTAACCCATTTGCACTAGCTAGGAAACATTCTCTGATGCAACACTAAGCACGGTTGTGTGTTGCTCTGGAGCATCTCATGAACCTTCAGATGGCAAGCATACACAGGCAGAGTACAACCCAGAAATAGAAGAACAAGGAGTTAAACAGTGGAAGAAGTAGATGAGGCCAAGCATGAGGGCATGCTCCAGATGAAATAAGGGCCACAATCAGTCATGGCCTAACAATGGCTGAAGCTGACTGAAGGGTGCCACTGAACGAATGTTGGGAGAACAGCTGTGTCCCCAGTAATTCAAGCATACTCAAATGACCCTGCTAGATGCCATGGTGTGAAAGACTGTGCTGTAATTCCCCATACAGTTCCGCCTCAGTGGTGTTTCCTATGTTTACATTTTGATTTTATATTTTTTTTCCTTTGTGCTAAACAATTTTGTCTTTCTTTTAGCAATGCCACAATGTGTCGACAAAGTACAGTGCAAGTAGTAACAGCATGAAAAGCATGAATGTAACTCCTGTCCGATCTCTTGCACGCAGACTCCTACATACTGTAATGTGTAAGTTTGTACTATTGAAATGTATATGTGGGTCATAGTAAAAGTGTAGCCTTGTGTACTTCAGTCATTTTAATCAAAACATTAGACATTAGGAAATACTTGAGTTACTGATATACTGACAGCGTGGCCAAGAATGGCCATAATCAATGGCACAAGGACGTGTCATTCTGATGATACTGACATGTCCATTGATATAAATGCTTACAAATGAAGGATTGAGTGAGTTACACTATTTTGCTGGTGATCCAATGTGTTGCTGTTTGTACACTGTTTTGAGAAATACACTAAATGCTTTGCAAATATTCATGATGCTTTAAGAAATGCACCAAAGTGACTGAGAAAAACTGTAAAACCACTGAACTACAGTTTACAGTCTCTGTAGGAACCTACGCTTCCAGCAGCACTTCTGAAGAGCTGTTTTAAACCAGGAGCTATGCACCACAAATGGCAAGCCTGAACCACTCTTAAGCGAGATGTAAGAGAAGAGCGGCAGTTTGCGTTCTGCTTTCTCTGTGTTGATGGACAGACAGATTGTGACGCGCGCTGAGCTAAAAGCAAAGCGATGTTTGTTAAACAGACTGGTAGTACAACACAGCAGCATCCAGATCACAGCAGACACAACCAAAGGGCAAGGCCAGAGTCAGGGTAAGACAACAGGCAGAAGTCAAAACCAGGCAAACAACCAGACCAGCAACAGAACCAAAAGGGGAAAGACAAAAGAGTAAACCAGAAAGCCAAAATGGAGTCAAACCAGAGACGCTAACAAGAATAACAACAGGGAGAAACGCTCAGTACGCACAGAGTGGCAATACTTCGCAACGGGTCAGTGTGAGAGAGGAGCATTTATACAAACAGACTAAATTAACAACAGGTGGGCTCAATACTCGGGAGACTCGGATCTAGGAAATGGAACAGGACTGGGAGATGGTGGACATGTGAACGTGACGTCATCGGGTGGTGGGTTATGGGGAAGGGAGTCAGGGAGATCGGAGGTGAGAGGAGAACCATGACATTCTCACAGCGTATGATATGCATATGTCCAGACTAGATTAGAAACACGTATTGCCACTAAATAATTAAAGCTGGGGGCGTGGGGTTAATACGACATGTATGTTTCATAGTGTGACAAATTATTTCACACACTGCAGTACATTTTCCTGAACAGGTCATTAGCACTTACAGAGCACCAACCGACCGCCTTGTTCATCACAGAGAGCACAAGTTGAGTTGGTCCTGTCCAACTTAACTCAGTGCCGCACAGTATTAGCCACTGTATGTTACCATACGTGTTTGAACTGTAACTGTGGGAAGACTTGCTGAACTTCAGGATGTGGGTAATCACCACAGCATGAGAACTGGACCAAGCCATTGGTCTTTCTTTCCTTCTTCTTTCCTTCAAACTTTCTTCTTTCTGTCTTTCTTTCTTACTTGGTTCCAAGTCTGAGTTTTACCTGATTGGACTTTAGACTAATATTATGTTGCTGCGAGTGAGCCTGTATACCAATTATATTTATTTCATTAAAATATTTGAACATTTTATTTTATCTGTAACAAGACTATCAAAATTATCACAATGTTCACATAATATGATCATAACTCAAAAATGCTAGCCAGTACATAACTAGCAACCCAGATCTAAACAATTGTACCCACATAAAATCATTATATTGCTAATTAAAACACAATAAGTCAGTATTATTATTTTCACAAATGGAAATTTGAGGGTTAGGGTTTGGAACAGACACATTTCAAAGGAGAGTTTATGCTGTATTGGTTTGTTTGTTGTTTGTTGCCCATAGAATGCTCTATTTATATCCATGTATGTCTTTATCAGATTTGCTCTGGTAGGCAGAGCTCTATATCTGAACTCTGAGTTGTGACTGACTCATGCATGGTCCGGTATTTTTAGCTCAGAATTTTGGGGCTTTTGTTTGTTTTGGCTGTGGTTTGGCAGGTCAGGACTCGTAGGTTTATTTCTGAGTACATGGCACCTGTTTGCATTGGGTAGAAATTGCGCTTCAAGAGTTTCCGTTTTAAATAGGCCTAAAAAGAATGTGTGTTTAGATGGTTAATTAATGTGCTGAAAAAGAGCTCTTTGAAGAAAAGGAGAGAGCTTGTTCCCATGGATCTCTCTCTCTCTTTCTCTTTCTTTCTCTCTTTAACTCTCTCTGTCTCTCTCTGTTCTGGCCCTCCCTTCTTATCTCTCCAGATGGAGAAGTATGTATCCAGTACAGACTCTCAAAGGACTGTTTCAGCTTATCCCACATGGACTGTGTAGAAACCTGCCAGTGTTGTTGATCTGACAGCCAGTGATTCAGGGCTTTTCTGGCACGTCCACGATGACCTCCCAGCTTGGACCAGTCAAAGAGCTGGCAGCGCTCTCTGGCTGGAGGCTTCGTGCTGTTTCCTAATAGACGACCATATGGCAAAGTGCTCAGTGGAATCCAAACGTTACTTTAGATGTTTTAAAGAAGTCTGAAATGTGAAAGCTGTTGTAAAGAGGCACGTATACCTTCTTTAGGTCACAGAACTCCGCTTATTGTTATCAGTGTATCCAGCACTGAGGCTGGACTTCACAAGTGTGGGATTCTGTGTACACCAGGAGTTCCTATCACTAGGCTTCTTAGTGAACTGGTGAGGCTGTGTTGGTGTGTCAGAGCAGGGAAAACGCTGAAGTGTACAGGGCAGGGTTTCCTCTTTAACCAGGATTGGGAGCTACTGCTGTATTTGAACCACACATAGCATTGAAAGCTACGTGCAGTTTGTCTGATAGCACATCTTGAGTTTAAGGTCCAGCAGGTGTGAGCAACCAAAACATTATCCAGCGCAGCAGTATTCCAGGAATAAGGTATACTGGGAAACTAGTTCTAAGTGAGAACCTAAGTGAATTCCACTGATTAAGATTTCTGCAGAACTCCACCATTGAGAGGTCAATTCCAAAATAACTCCAACGGCAATAAACCTTTGTACTAGTTTGCCATACAGTGCTCTGCAGGTACCTTTCTGCCAGGACAAAACCCTGATCAAACAGTGTCGTAGGTAACAGGCAGCATATTTGTAACTATTTCACATAATAGCTTTTATTTCTGTGAGTATTGAGCGTTCTCTCTTGCTACTCTCGGTTTGCTATTCCCATTTTCGACCCTCCTTTGATCTCAACTCTCGGCTCCTGGATTTCCCTCTCTGGTTTCGTTTGCTACTCCGTGTTTTGACCTCTTGTTCTGCTCTCTGGTATTCTCGCTTGGATCTTCCCCTGGATTAGTTCGCTTACTTCTGACTTCTGTTTTTTTTCAACCCTGGCCTGTCTCTGTCTCTCCCTCAGCCTCGACCTGTGTATGACTGTGTTGTGCTGATTCAATTGCCAAATAAAATCTACTTGACTTTTAGCTTGGTGCGCGTCAAAGTACCTTTGCTTCTGACACTGGCCAGTGTTAAAGTCTAACACCTTTGTGATGTCAAACTGATGTCCAATGCCTGCTGGGGAAAAAAAAGCTCTGTGCATATTTTATACAGTGTTAGAAGTGTTTTCTGTGCCTATATACAACATACGGTGATAGCATGGAAAGTGTTGATCCTACATGCTTATATGTTTCACCCAGGCTAATGTTTACATGCATGTACAGTAACTTCTCTACATAGCTATGAATGAGAATGGATTTCCATTCAGTAAGGTTCAGTAAGGGTAAACTCTGCTTCAGTAAGATTCTCTACCATGTTGTATTTCTCATCAGAACAGCTCTGAATGTATTTGTTTATCTCGACCATGTAATTATGCAAAAACATCTAAGCAGACGATGCAATTCACTTTTACAGTTGTGGCTCACATCGAAGTATCAATGCATTCTTTCATAGTGTAGTTTCATCTGATGGTCTCTGATACTCCATCAGGCCCTTCCTCTGCCATCTGCTTACTGCTGTTACTTCATCCTGTGATCACAGTCCGCTTTTGTCTTATCCCTTTCCTCAGGTTTCACGCTTGCGGTTAGCCTCAGCGTATGAGGAACCACCTTGGCTTCCTCCAGCTATTTCTCGTTTCCCCTTCTGACAGTGATGACTGAGTTGGAGCAGGGAGGACCGGCTATTTTAAGCTTCTTTGAGAGAGGGTGGAGGTAGTCCTGGTGCAGGTGCAGCACACACCACTTGTGCCATGAAAGAGATGTTGTAAAACGCTCTCTGTCCAACAACATGGCAGATCCGAATTCCTGCTACAACTCTTATCACTTGGCTTCTAAAAAAAAGTGGTTCGGTCACTGACGGCTAAGGTGTTCCACGCACAGAGGGATCGTCTCAGGATGTGCCAGTGGCTTTGTCCCCAAATCTGGAGACAGAATTGTGGAAAAACTGAGATGGAAACTAGCCTGTCCAGAAGGCTTTTTCTTTTTTTCTGCAGTACAGTGCTTGCTGTGGCATAATAAGGGCTGCATTGTGCTGGATTTGGATGTGCCACTGGAGAAATACAGAGAGGCACAGTTCCTACAGGTGCTGCTAGCGCAGCCTATAATGCACCTGTTTGTGAGGTTAGAGTGAAGCACTGTAGTGTCATTCATTCCTCAGCCAACAGCAGGCCCTGCCATGTTTCACCGAAACAAGCAGTCCTTTTCTTCGAAAAGGATGTCTACGGTCAAGGCTTGAGAACACACACATATTCATTGCATCAAGCATCATTGCAAGGCACCATGTTCAAATCAGTCCAATAATTATATATTGCTAATAGATCAGTGCTTATCAGTCTTGTGTCTGCAGTACCCCTATTCTGTACATATATGAATATGTATTTTTGGTCAGTTTAGTCATGTCCAGTTCTGTCGGCTAAACACATGATACTATTGGCACGTGCAGAATATGAAATGTCACGTGAAATGCAGCCGCATCTTTATAGACTCTTGTTACTTTAGCCTCACCGAATGGCTCAACACACTTGCAGGAGTATTAACTTCCAGCTATGTTACCGTAGTTAATTAGATGCCCATGCTAGCTAGCATCATAGTCAGTGATGGGTGGAGACCAAGGTGAACTGTCCACGGTGATCACCGGAGATCTCCCAATATCAAGGCTAAAACGTAGATGGTTACACTACTCTGGAGCCCCGTCCTACAAGGCTTACTGTGTTCTGCTCTAACGTCAAATCAAGTGCAGGAAGTGGTAGTTAATTAGTTCAGTAGTGGGATCAAATGCATTAGGACAGTGAAAACAATAAAATGCAATGAAAGATGCATTGAAACACTGAAAGGCAATGATACACTGTATGGAATATAAAGATAAACGACTGTTAAATGGTTTTTGGCTTAAGCATAATGCAAAGCCAAGAATCATTATATCAAAATAGGACCTTTGCATTATATAGAGGGTCTTCAAATTTGAATAAAGCTCTTTAACCATTAAATGGCTAGACAATACATGATGTTAAGTTGTAATTGCAATAGTAATTAATATCATATAACAGTGTAATAATATCTCAGCCACGATAAACCTGGAATTTTAAGGGGTTAAACCCTCTCGCCGGCAATTCACTCTGAGAATTTGGCGATGGCCCCTTTAAATAGTTTAAATCGGTTGCCAGAGGAGTTAGGGTGCATGCATGTCCACATTTGTCTTGCGACCGTGTGACTTCTGTCACTGCATGATAGATGCACCAGGTTACTTTTATTGTAGGATGTCTGTAAAAGCTCATTTGAACTGTTCATTTGCTCAGTACAGATTAGTAAGCACTTCTTATTACAAGATAATCTGAAATCCTACTTATATTCCTATTCAAACCAATAATTTTAACACATCATACACGAATAATGGAACAACGGCAGAGGAAAGGAAATTAAACTAAACAAATAGAAACAGAGATGTTTTGTGTCTGCCTGGAGAACAATCCAATGAAAGGTTCTTTAGGGAACCAAAAATGTTTCTTCTGGATCATTACACCAAAGAAACACTTGCGTCACCTTGATTGAGCTCAGAACCAGCAATGGAAGCCACTCTCTCAGAGCATCATTAGAAGCTCTGTCTAGCAACTGTGGTGGTCCAGCAATGGGACCATCCTTTGCGAGAGTGAGTAGAGGAGAGATCAGCCCTATCTGAGTCATCCGCAGTTTAGAGAGGAGTTTAGAGGGCAGTGTGGGCAAGCAAATGTACCCACTGTCTCTGGATGAGAAAACGTTAAATCTAAATGTTATTCTTCTAAGCTCTCAAAGGGGACATTGTGTAGGGATCCAGAAGGACATACCAGGCCAGTGAAAGAGCCTCTTTCTTGTTTTCTGCCCGTTGGCCCCCTCCCAGTCTCCCCACACATGGCCCATCTTTCTCTCTCTCTCTCACTCGTTTTCGCTCTCTCTCTCTCACCCTGTGAGAACAGCTGCTCTCTGCCTGTGGAGGCCTGCTCGGAGCGGCTCGGAGCAGACATCTGTAGGCCTTGCGCCTAGGTCCCGCCGCTCCCTCACTGAAGCCCTTAGTCTGGCCTGCACAAAGCCCTCGATTCATGGCCCCCCTCTCCACTCGTCTGCGCTAGCTAAGAGGTCGTCTGAAGCCCACACTCTTTTTCTATCTCTCTCTCTCTCTCTCTTTCTCTCTTCTGCTCCGTCTCTCTTCCCCGCTCCCACAGTAATGCCTTCCTTCATCACTTGATGACCATCATAAGCCGCAACACTTGTGGCGATTAACAGAATTTCCAGTTTGCCTTCCAGCTTCAAGGTTCACAGTTTAGTTTGATTCTGGTTTTGTAGACGTGTTATTGTGTGACCTTGAACTTGAACTTGTATAACTCTCTCACACAATCTGCAAAACAAAGACACTGGGGTGTTTCCCCTCACGTAATGAGCGACGCACCCTCAAGGGTATGTCTTCAGTAACTCTGAAATGCTATGAAAAGGTTAAAATATGCACCTTTTGCCCTGAGAAAGTGAAAGTGCTGTACATTTAGACCTTAAAACCATTAAGAGTACATTTACATTGTTGGACCTTGATGAACAAAAGTGTACAGTCCCCTTGCATGCACTGTCGGCAACACAGTTGAGCACAGAAAGGCCATTGTCCATTCTTTTAACATTTTTTTTTTGTTTTGGCTGAAACGGAGCTACGTTAGGTTGTTTTGCTAAGCAGATTGGAACGTTCCTTCATTTGACTAAAGGAAAATAGCAAAATATTACACTGTGATGTTTCCATGTCCTGATTTTGATTGACCGATTGACCGTTTTCATGCAAATGGACATCAGTCACGAAGTCTTGTGTCCTATATGCCCTTAACCATGGCCAGTTTTTCTCTCCATCTGAAAACAGACAGAAAGATCTATTGTGTTGTAAAGAAGCACCATATGTGGGTATGAATGCTCCGTTGTTCCTCCTGATAGGGCCGCAGGGCTCACCGTACACATTCCTGGCTGTTCATGTGTGTCCGTCTGTCCGTATGTCTGAGCGAATGTTTTTTGCCTCCTGGTCCTGAGAACAGGACCAGCACTAGCGGCATTCCAGCGAGGAGACTCCGCAGCTAAGTTCACAAAGGGATAGTGAGAGCACGGGCCAGGCTCGAACAGACATCCCTTTGTACAGGGCCTGAATGTGGCCATGAGAAGGTTTGGGAATGGCATGGTTCGAGAAACATCACAAAGTTGCAGGGAGGAAAAGAGAGAAAGAGAGGGAAGAAGGGGCAGAAGGCCAGGCTTCATTGGTGGAAAAAAAAAGCCTGCCTTCAGCATATAGAGCGGGAGAGGGTAGATGTGTAGCTGGAACCATATTGCACAGAAAGAGTGCTGAAGGCTGTCTTGCCGTGTTAGCATAAGATGCCAGCTGAGTTTTCTTAGAGAGCTTTGCTGTGCTCCCGTAGCCTTGCTATGCAGTGAATCTATATCACATCCGATGGTGGAAAGCATCAAATTACATGTACTCTCGTTACAATACCTTTTTCGCTACAGTTCATTTACGATTCAATATTTTTACACCGTTATTTTCATTTTTAATAACGCTGACAGATTAAAAACCAATTGTGCATTACAGCTTGTAAACCAATTAGAAGAAAGATTTACTCCTGAAAGCCAATCAAAGCACAGCAGCAGCCAGCTCCAACAACACTACAGTCAAACCGTGATGTGTTCAGAGACGTCAAGTTTAGTGAAGACAGAGAGAAGCAAATGTTAACACCAAAATAAACAGACGTAAAAAGCTGTAACAGTCTGTTCCAAACTACATTATTGGAAACAGATTAGCTGGGAAGCCCTCTCAATCATCTAACTGTGAAAAGCATGTGGTTAAATGTGCCTTTTGAAATAAAATGCCCTAGCAGGATATAATGTGATCAGCCTAAGCATTCGAACCTTCTGCCTTTTTCCCCTCATTTTTTCCTTTTCTGTTTTTATTGAGGGCCTAATTGAGGGCCTTCTATGTCTTCATAGAATGTTCCAGGGAACTAAAACAAAGACATGTTTAAGTTTAGTTCATTTTTAGTCAATAGAATAAAACTGTATCTAATGATGACCTCTTCTGCGTTCCTGATTATTGAGCTGTTTGTGCATGTAAACTGTCTGCAAAGTTATACAGGCCAACTTACACACCAGAGGGAGAAACTCTCTCCCACAGAAACCACTTGACACACCTCACTGGAATTCCAGCTCTTATCCCTGTAACAAGGTGACGTCCTGTCGTAACATAATCCTTATGCCCGCCTACCGGAAATAACTACTAGCATGCCCAAACACACCACACACAGAGAGCAAAACTTACCACTCTGAAACGTCCTGCTACGTAGAGCAGCTACCTGGTTTTAGGCTGGGACTCTGATACAGCAGAACCGACGACATTGTAAGAACAGCCACAGTGGTGTAGAGGGCGAAACTTGTAGCATGTAGGATGCTGCTCTGACAGTTGGCCAATCAAAACAGAATGGATGAGCTGACCAATCAGAGCACACTGGGCTTATTGGGAAGTGGAGCTTAAAAACACAGGAGCTCTAACAGAGTGTTTCAGGCAGAGGGTGAATACAGATGTACTCACTAAACCTGGGGAACATATTGTGATTCGGGGAAACTATGTCATATTCCAGAAATAAATCATAAATATTGAAAATGAGTATAATAGGTGTTCTTTATACTGATTGATCATTTCTTTTATTTCCCTGTCAAATTTTGAAGTGAAACAGGACGGCTAAAAGTAGCCAAAAGGTAATTTTTTGCCATGGTATCTGGGTAAATGTAGCTAAACAAGCTCTGCTGTTGCTCTGAAACGAAGCCCTGATGCATTAGAATAACATAATTAGGACGTGTCCAAGGGATCCATCAATCAGATTTTGATTTAGTCCAATCGGAGTGATATTAGAAATGTCACCGGCAGCTCTGCGCCAGTCCCTGGTGTTAAAAAACTGTGTAACTGCTACAAGGCAAAACGTGTGTTCATATGTTTGTCTCAAGCTTCAAGTAAAACATGGAATGTCCTTTAGAAGCTTAAATTTCCATGTTTATTAGAAGCTTAAAATATCCATGTTTAATTTAAAACGCAAACAAACTACTAGAATTCCACATGGATAACAGAAGTTAGCATAGGGTGGATTTTTTCCACGTTTTGGCCAAGTTTTGACATTTATGGCCCGAATTAAAGGCCTAACTCTCAGTCACCGCCACTGGCTATTTCTAATTGTATATCCATGCTAACTAATTCTGAAATATTCCAATTGTGAATGTGGATATTCCAAACAAAGGAATTGCTTGGGGACATTTTCAACTAACAACTGTACAGTGTCAGTACAGAGAGGACTTTTCAACATATACTGTATATCTGCCGGTTTGGATTATAGTAAGCGTGCTTGTGGGAGTTTACAGCTCAGCATGAGTGGCCATAAGGTTTCTAGTGTATAGGCTGTGTGTATGCTGTATGGTGTGTTAATGTAGGACACCGGTTCACAGCACTAGTCCCGGAGTGTTTCTGTTGTTTTTCCGGCTCTAACACATCTGATTCAAGTCTTCAGCTAATTAGCAAGCAATTCCTGAGGTGAAGTGGGTGTAGGAAAGCACTACAAAGTGTAGGGCAGGGCCGAGTTTCCACTAGGAAAAGTTGGTGCCAGTCAGAGTGCCTGGGAATGATTCAATTTGCTAGACAAATAAGCAAATTCCAGTCATGCATTGTTAATGTTAGTGTTGTGCAAAACCTACACTGTGTTATATCAGGTGACGTGACTGGTTAGTTTAAATGTTACCTGTCAAATATTCTTAAAAATACAGCTTAAAATGACTCATTTCTGGGGAAAATGTTGTTTTATTTATAGCAATTTATTTTTTCTCTGTATTTTCATGGGTATTGCCGACTACAGTACGATTGGTACTGGGTTCGTTTTCTATGGGGAGGTGGGCTGATGCAGCTTTACCACAGAACATCTGTTTGTCAATGTTTATGACTGACTTCCACAGGATAAGAACTCTAGGTGTAAATGACAGAAATGGGAGTGGCTACTTGATTTATGCACCGCCAACCACCTTCGAAAAAAAGAGTGGAAAACTTGCCAAAAATTTCATTTAGTCATGATTTCACTCACTCTATCAGCCTACCTTGCAGTCGTAAGTGAAAGTAGTATGTCATTAGCTGGAGGGTTTACAGCCAGTGAGGTCTACACTACAAATAGACAATACATAGTGACATTCATATACAGCTGAAATAAATAGGTAGTATGGTAGGAGATTAATATCACCTGGGTTTATTTTTATAATTAGATTTATAGAACTGGAGCACACAGTCAATAAAAAATTGACTGACATGATAAATTCAGACAGGAATAAAATCTTTGAGAAATGCCAGTAATAATTATTATACCACACCTTCCCACACACAGCTAATGCAGTCTGGATATCAAATCAAATCAAATCACTTTAATTGTGACGTCACATTTTCACAGGTGTGAAGGTGAGTGAAAAACTTAGGTGCGAAGTCCCTTACGGTACTTAGATACAAAAAATATACATTAGACAATAAATATATACAATACTAAGCACAAAATCTCTGTTTATCCTAATATACATTATAAATTATATATATTTATATTACAGTAATATAAAGTTATGAATAAAACTATGATATATCCAGATGTACACATTTCCATATAGCACTATGGTAAGGCTGAGGTAGATGAGCGATGCAGGGTATATACAGGGCATAGAATATATATATATTTATATACACACTACAGATATACAATATGGATGAAGATAACAGTATGTCGGTCTATGTGTGCAGGTATAAATATGCTAAATGTAAAGTGCAGAGTGATGATTGTCCATGGAGATCATCATTTAGATGATTTTGGTGAGATGTGCTGAACCAGCTCCATTTGCCGATGCATCAGCACTACTGGCTGTTCAGTAGCCTGATGACTCGGGGGAAGAAACTATCTCGGAGGCGGCTGGTTCTGGCTGGTAGTGTTTAAAGTCAAATATATCTAAAGTTTCTTCCATTTGTACATTAAACTAGTGTGATGAGTCTAATCTGAGAGCATTTAGTGCATATTTCTGTTTTGTCACAATTGATAATATGCATTAAAATGTGTTTATTGAACATAATATGTGTTTACTGCCATGCATAGCTGATCAGATGAGGTGTATGTATACAACATTTGAGCACAGCTAGCTGTTATAACTGTTAAGATGGCATACAACCTGTGCCATACAACCTGTGCCATACAACCTGTGCCATACAAATTGTGCCCTATCAGCTAGGTACATCAGTTGTACACTACTTATTGCAGTGCGAGGGGTCTTCTACACCTACAGGTGCATTCCTATCACTCTTGAAGGTTTTCAGACATTTTAAGGGTGATTCCAAACCATAGGGAGTGAAAAAGTTCCATTGGATGGGAATATCAAGCTGCACAGAGACGTGTTTATAATTCACTACATTTTGCACTATTTTGGGGTTCCACCTTTTTGTAGGGGTGTCCAAAAACATAACCTGCCTTCAGTTCCACAAGGTGCCTTAGCAGTACTGTCCAATTCCCTACACACTTGAGCATGTGGTGTTGGCTAAAGGATCTATGGTTTATGAATACCTTTATTCAGAATGTCCTACAGCATTGTAGTCCCACACACATCTTCGTGAGATATGCAGAGGCTTCTGGGTCAACGTTCCTCCAGATTTCATGTGAATGGATAAACCGATGTTCCGATTATTCCCTGTGCAGTTTGATATTCCCTTCCAATGGAACCTTTTCACTCCCTATGGTTTGGAATCACCCTTAAAATGTCTGAAAGCCTTCAGGAGTGGTAGGAATGGTAGGAAGTGATAGGAAGGCTTCAATAAGTAGTGTACAACTGATGTACCTAGCTGATCAAGGATACCCACAATGCACTGGGTTGTTTGGTTTTCAGACTCCAACCTGAGTAGGCTTAGTGAGTTAGAATGGCAGTGTCACCACAGACCTCCCTTTAGATCTGTACAGATGTAAGCAAGCTCTTCTCATGGGTGCAGTCCAAGTCAGCGATTGCAGTGAACCAGATGGCCGGACATCTATAGTGATCATGCTAGGGGATCTGCTGTCACGCAGTAATGAGCAAACCTATATGCAGTGTCCAAAACGTACTACCATCACAAATCCAGATTCTCCAATGTAGCAATTAGGAGACCTGTTGGCTGCACTTGAAACACTTCCTGATGAGGCATTCAAATGAAGTCAAAATAACTCAAATACAAGTTTATTTGCATTAAACGTCTTGCAGGCATTATAGCAGTCCAGGGGTCGGTGGAGCAGTCTCTTTCCCATCTAAATAAAGCAGGAAAGACGTATTATTTACTTAACATTTCATATGAGGTTTGGGTAAACGTTTTAGCAGTCTACCAAGATTCTAATTTACCAACCTCCCAGATCTTTTACTGGTCGAATAAGAGCATTTAAAAACCATAGAGAGGGGCCCAGAATCGTGAAGCACTGTTTAATATTTGATTTGACTTACACTACCTCACGCCTGTCTTACTCGACAACTCGACATGTACCATTAGGTCTATAAACTACATGTAGCGTTCCGTCATGTTCATGTCTAATGTAAACGGCACATTTCATGAACGATCTAATGTGAAAGTCTATATGCTTCAGAAACCTGTTTGAGAGGAGTGGAATGGCTAGCTCAGTCAGCATGTGGTGGTTCTGCGGTTGGCCCAGGGGTGGCGCCCCTGCGGAGGCTGCAGAGCCAGCACTGGCGTGGCTGGCCTCAGCCTGTCAGTGCGGCAGCTCAACTGGAACTGTTTATATTGGATGACACCAGATCCCATAGCGTGAGAACATCCCTGTGTGGATCCAGGTGTTAAGAGGCCCGTATCCACACACATCCACATGCGCGCACACACACACACATATAGATACTCAAGCACACACATCTTTTGAAAACAATAAGCCCAGAGATGAAGATGCACACAATTCTATCATGGCGCATAAATACACTTCCAGATATGATAAGATAAATCTTATCTCAGCAATTAGCAGGAGGCCTTAAGAGAAAGTGTCAGTCTACACTGTGCTCGTCCTCTATAAGAACGTCTTCTTGGATCTCCTACGCAAGCACATCAGTTCATCTGCTTTTGATTAGGGACAAAGCAGGCCATGCCAAATGGCAGATATGTATCTGATTCCTGGGCGGACAAAGCCTCATTCATTTGCAGCTACGCGCAACATGGGAAGACGATTCCTAAGGCTTGGACTCGTGCTTTAGCTGGATAGGCTCTGAGGCTGTCTTCGCCTGGGGTGATGTGTGTGTTTGGCTTGGAGTGGCCTCAGGCGGAGTTCAGTACTGTCTTCTGCTTTGCAGCCTTTGTTCACTCTTGAGGTGGCCTAGCGAGTAGGGCTGGGAGGTATACCTGTGTGAAAGTACAAATACCGGTGTGATGCTGTCTCATCACGTGGGTTTAACTATATTGTGGATATCATAATAACTCAACAAGAAGTGCGTTACACCGTTTACAGGCTTGCATGGATTATTACTTTATGACTTGGAGCAGGTTGGTTTTTCACTCTTTTGGAAAAAAAAAGACATAAAGCACTGCATTATACACCAGCGCAGAGCAGTAAACATAGCTTAACTTGGAATAGTGATCTGCATTGTTATCACTGTAAAAGGTGATTCCAAAAATAGTATGTCATCTGGTTTACAGTTTTGAGTTCATTGAACTTATAATAGAAAGTTAACAGAGCAATAATATGTTTTACCTTCTGTTAACTTTATTTGAAGTTCATTGAACCCAAGGTTCTAATGCAACCAGGTTAAGTGAATGCACTGATATCCAGACAAAATGCCCTTTCAGATGATGTTTTCTTTTCCATCCACTTGCGCGTAAGGAAGGGGAAAATATGTGCATACGAACCAACAAAAAGATTAAAAGATACAGTCGCATGACATGCTGTAAAGACCATTAAAACTCCATCACCATCAGATAAATAGCACTTAGAGCTTCCATCTTCGAGAAGGAGGAGAAAGTCAAGCTCCATCGTGGCTTCAGATCTAACTTGTGAGGATACAAGTCGAGGCCGTGGGTGTGAAAGGATGAGTAGCTGTAAAAAGGACTGGCAGAAGACGAAATAACTGCTTACTCTTACTCGTTCTGATTTTTGGTATTCCTATAAATCAGGAAATTCTTTTTCCTTAAAACATACACAACAATCTTTGCAGACTGCTGTATTTGTCATGAGACTCCACGTATGCACACAGGAAATGAAAATCAATCAAAGAAGCTGCTGGTGTTCTCAGAACAATGGACTGTTCTCACCATCATTGAAATGCAAGATTACAGTGAAAAGCCAAAATTGCTACCAAAGTTCTAAGATTAAAGTTTGGAGGTGTGGAAAAATATTCCTGCAGATTCCTGAAGGCAAGTTTCCTTCAAAGAACGGAGGCAGCAATAAAAGTTGTTGTTACGGCTTCTATTTAAAATACAGTTTCTGCTTTGTTCCTGATTGAAATTGAATTGTGCTTGTACGTAATAGCTGTTTTCACTGGAAGCGAAAATATAAAATATACTGCTCAAAGTATTAATATTCTAAGTTATTGCATAATGATTAATAAAATATGATACTAATATTATTACATGACTACATTATCATTAGAGAAATTTGCACTTGAGGGGTTGTTAAAATAAAAGAGGTTGGTACTAGTTTTAATGCTGTTTTTAATTTTTAGGCTTATATTTGAAGCTTTACACATGCCTTAAGTTATCGTTATCCAGTTATGATTACGAATAGTCCTTCTCTTTTGAGTTTAATCTCTGTCTGGAAATAAAACAGCCCTTAACACACAGAGCAGTCATTGACACACAGTCTTCTCAGCCTTTCGGAACACACACACACACCTACGCAGGGCTCACCTACTAACCCTACGGTAAAGCTAGATGGAGATGACTCAGCTGCAGTGAACATTGACCCGTGTGCTGCTAAACACTTCGTTCTAAGCCGGGATATACTGACACATTCATCTGAGAGCACCAGCAGAACAATGGCAGCTAATAGGAGGTCATGACAAATGTGCCCATAGAGCTCTGTGGTCTAGAGCTCCACAAATGAAAAGCCCGAACTCATTCAGATCTAGTGAATAGACTTGGTTTCTTTAGTGTGGGTGGGGTCTGTACTTAGCAAATGAAGATTTAGCCGAATTCTTCCTCATCTGGTGGAATTCAGACTGTAAACATAAATCTCAAGCATGACAGTTAGAGTGTTCACCCTTACATCTTACATAGCAGGCCCATTGGGCTCTTTCTCATTTATCCCATCAGTCCTTAGAAAACAAAAAGCCCCAATGCAACCACCAAAACAATGCGCTGATTGTTGTCCATGGTGTTTGATTGATACTTTCGTGTGGTGTGTTGGTTCTTATTCTAGCACTCTTTATGTTGAGTGACTGCAAGAATCAGCCTGATGCCAGGTTTAGACACAGCATCAACAGCAGGTTCGTGGAGAGGGTTTTTTTAGTCTCAGCTCATGATTTCTTGTAATAAACATGCACACATACATACAATATGTTTATTAACTGTAAGATTAGCATAACCGAGTAAACGATCAAATCCAGTTTGGATAATGGGTCTAGACTACACAAAGTAGTATAAATGTTTTATTCCGTATTGATTCTAGTGAGAAAAGGACACGCCTAACAACTATGTAAGACTTGTAAGAATTGTAATAAGCATGTAATAAGCATGGACATAAAACAGAATAAGCTAATATTAACAAAACTAGCAAGAGCAGCAAGCTGTTTTTCTGCCGCTGTTCTTTGCCTGAGCTGAACTGCTGCCCATCCTGTGTGGTCTGATGCTCTGCTCTGACCGGGTGCCACTGCTTGCCTCTAACCACTACGGAGCTCCTGGCTGTCCTGCACTGTGGAAGCTTGGCCTGCGTCCTGCTGACCCAATCGATGACCCAACTACTTAATTACAGACTAATCAGACTTTTATTCCTCGACCTGAACGCTCCTTTCCTTTGCTTGTCCTGTTATCTGGTGTTGACCCGAGGAGGATGGGTTCCCCTTTTGAGTCTTGGTTCCTCTCGAGGTTTCTTCCTTTTGAACTGTGGGAGTTTCTCCTTGCCTCTGTCGCCCTTGGCTTGCTCACTGGGGGCTCGGACACCAGATTCTTTGTAAAGCTGCTTTGTGAGAACATCTGTTGTAAAAAGCGCATATAAATAAATGTTGACTCGACTTGTTGTTGTGCACCAGTGCTATAAAAAGCTCTATTGCTTTGGGTCTAAAATGACCATCTCTGGCCCTTTTAGCCATCCCCCCCACACACACACCTCTTGCAAAAGCCCACCAACCAATGTTAGGGGCCATCCACTGCTGTTAAAAGATAAGTTGAATTATTCCCTTCTACCAACCAGTGCCATCCTGCCAGCGCCCACAACTATTCGAGATGTCCTAGTAAAAACACCATGATTAGGGTCGCAGTTAATCCTCATTGGATCACAGTGGTGAATGGGCCTTGAGTTTAAATTTTCAATCAATAACATGCTTGTCCTTGAAACTGGACGATGTGTAATTATGCTTTTAATACTATTAAAAGACATTGTAAATTTAGCCTTGTTTTCTAGAAACACTTCCATACTTTTTTGCCATTGAAACAAATTGGAAAAGTCTCAGAAGCACAAGCTCATAGATTTGATTATTAAATGCAAATCATAAATGTAATTATACAACTACTATGTAATAACTATATAATTATATTTAAATAATTATGGAATTCATATTTAGGTCTGTAGGATGTGATAATGATTCTAGGCTTCTATAGGTTAAAGTTTGCAAAGTCAGGCTATGTTGAGCTGCAGGGTGAGGGTTAAGGTTAGGGTTAATTAGAGGTCACGGTGAGATTTACAGCTGGTCTGCATACAGTGCAAAAAAACGGTACCACAGTGGGTTCTTTGAGGGATTCCATACAAGTACCACTTCTGGCTCCCTAAAAAAAACATGTCTGTGAAAGAGATTTGTGAATGTAAAGAACCTATTGAAGGTTTAAAGAAGAACCTTTATTGAGGTTCCTCAAGCTTTAGAAAGGTTCTTGACATCTTGATATTTCATTTACAATAAAATGTTTCCAAAGAGCCATCCATGAACAAAGAAGTGGTCCTTAATTGCGTCACTCCAGAGAACCTTGTCTGTGAAGTTTGGGATCATCAAAATAAAGTGTTTGGCTTATGACAAAAAGAATGAGCTATTTAACACGATCATTACTGTATCATTACATTACTGCATCCATGAAGATTTGAAGATTTGTCCATAAGGAGGTTTGCAGTAGGAGTAGATGGGCTTCAGAAAGCGGTGTTGGACAGAGCTCTGGAGATGCCTTCCCAAGAATCCATGGGCGAAAGAATATCAACAAGTGATTTCCCCCCACCCTGCTTTTCCCAGCATGCTTTCAAGCTGGGGGAAAAGGTCATGCCTGGATTTATGGGGTAACCTGGAGCTGGACCTCTGTGTGTGTGGGTATGTGCAGAGTCTCTTGACAAATCTGGCAGTCTCAACCTTCTGTAACTAAAGATCTGAGATTGGTGTGTGTGTGTGTGTGTGTGTGTGTGTGTGTGTGTTTCGAGGGCAAAGAATTTCCTGATTATGTAGGAATACCGGAATAGCGCAGGTAACCTGAGCTATGTTTAAGTGAGAGAGGAAAGCCATTTCTGTTTCGGTTATTAGGGACAAGGTTAGTTTTCATTTCTTTTTACGTGCAGGCAATGTCTTTGCTGTCATATCAAAATCCTGTGACTGTTTCCCAGATTTGACGGTTTAACACCAATTTGTCAATATTTTGTGTGAACATATTACAATAAATGGACTGATAGAAATCATCCAAAATAAGTGAAATAAGTATAAAACAAATATCTGGGCCGCATGAATTACCCCACATCCTGACAAGATACAAAACAATGAGGTACAGTCATATGTGCACACGTTTGGGCGGCCCTGTTCAAATTACACTCTTTGACAGAGAACACATTTGTACACAGTTTAATGCACAACCATTGTTAATTTGCTTAAAATAGCATATTGAAAAAAAATATATATATTTTTAAATTTTATGTTATTTTGCCAATATATTTAATGAATAAAGATTTTGAACTAAATTTGGGGAGAAAATGGCGTATTTAAGCTTGTATTCTCTCAACAAGAACTTCAACAAAACGTGACTGGGATGTTTCAATCTACTGCATATTTGAGGTTGTGTATTTTGACGTTCACACCACTGAAGTGATGGTAGCAGCTTCACTGTAATCTGTGTGAACAGGCAAGTGTGTTGAGGGGGCATTCTGCTGGAGTCGGGCCGTGCAGGACGGGTCCTGTTTGAAAGGCGCTGTTTGTTAAGGCTTTAGCGGTTTGTAAGTGCTTCCTTTGTGTGGGGTTTGCGTACAGGGACTGGGGGGTTAACGTCTCACGGGGAGTGACACACAAAGACGGCCTTCAGCTCCCCTGGCCAGAGAGGGCCGCTGTGAAGGAAGACGGGGCAAAAGATGCAGGAGGAGGGGGCAGAGGATGCAGGAGAGGGTGATGGATCGAGATGGGCATTGCTCTATGAATGTACTGATATACAAACTCGGTATCTGTTCATCTGAGCCACTGAAGAGCATGGCTACGTGAATGAAATTAGTGTTCTAAGGCTCGGCAGTCACTACTGACGTTAGCTAATGTTGCTCTGTCTGGTATGTATACATTTGTGATGTGCTTTGACATGCGACCCCAATTCCAAAATAAATGTAAATAGAAACAGAATGTAATAATCTGCAAATCTCATAGACCTGTAAATGGATCCTAGCTGCTCAGCAGTCCTGGCTCATTTTCATTTCATGATGCACCAAATGGTTTCTATTGGTGAAAGTTCTGGACTGCAGGCAGGCAAGTTCAACACCCAGACTCTTCTTCTAAGACGTTCTGTTGTGATGGATGCAGCATGTGGTTTAGCACTGTCTTGCTGAAATACGCAAGGCCCTCCCTGAAAGAGACGTTGTCTGGATGGGAGCATATGTTGTTCTAAAACCTTGATCATGCCTTTCCAGATGTGTAAGCTGCCCACAGCATAGACGCTATTGCAACTCCATACAGTAGGATATGCAAGTAATTGAACTGTGCTGGTAACGAGCTGGATGGTCCCTCTCCTCTTAAGTCTTAAGAATTTTTTTTTAATTTTGATTCATCTGATCTCAGAACAGCTTTCCATTTCACCTCAATCAATTTATATGAGCTTTGGCCCTGAGAAGACGGCAGTGTTTCTGGATCATGTTGACATACGGCTTCTTCTTTGCATGATACAATTTTAACTTGCTTTTGTGGATTGCACAGTGAGCTGTGTTCACAGACAGTGATTTCGGGAAGCGGTCCTGAGCCCAGGCCGTGATTTCCGGTACAGAATCATGCCTGTTTGTAATGCAGTGCCGCTTGAGGGCCTGAAGATCATGAGCATCCAATATTGACTGTTGGCCTCGGCCCTTGCACACGGGGATTTCTCCAGATTCATTGAAGTTATGTACTGTAGATGGCGGGATATCCACAGTCTTCGGAATCTGAGGAAAATTTTTCTGAAATTGAACCTCTGACCATCTTTGCTTCTGAAAGACACTCTTTTCAAACGAAGTCATGTGATTTAGTTGCAAATTTAGTTGTTTGTAAAATATGGGTCTATGAGATTTGCAAATAATTTCATTCTGTTTTTATTTACATTTTACACAGCATCCTAACTTTTGTTGGAACTGGGGTTTTACTCAATACGAATATTCAATAGGAATTATGAGTGCATTCGGAAGAGTGAGTGAGTGCACACATGTATGACATGTGACATGCTGAATAGGCCAGACAAAAAATAATTAATAAAAAAAATTAAATAAATAAATAAATACATTACATATCTTGGAAAATGATAAAGCACCAGTGTGAAAAGAGGTAAAGAGATGTGTAAACATCTATACATTTGCAGATATGAATGTCTATAGTAATGTGAGGATGTCAATTACAGGATGAGATGAACATTTGTGAAAAATATTATTTGTACAGTGTGGCAAACAGGCTTTATGTTACAGTGTAGTTATACTGTAATACAGTAAGAGGGTTTGTTTTGTTTGGGTTTAGAGTGCAAGGCGACCACTGTGGCATATGAGCACTACAGCTCTGGGGAAGACGCTGTTAGCGTGTGTGGTTGTGCTGGTTTTGATGGTCCTAAATTCTCTACCAGAGGAAAGAAGTTGGAAGAGGTGACGTTGAGGGTGAGAGTGGTCAGCTGTAATTGCCAGCACGCTTCATCACTCTGCTGCTGTAGATGTCCTGAAGCATTGGCAGACAACATCCAGTAATCCTCCCCACCTTTCTAATTACGTGCTGGAGATTAGCTCGTTCTTGTAAGGTGGAGGAACCAAACCAGATGGTTATGGACGGTGTGAGAATGGACTCAGTGATTGCTGTGTAGCATTGCATCATCAGGCTCTGCGGTAGGTCGAATTTGTGCTCTTTTGACTATCTGTGCTCGCTTGGCCACAGGACACAGTGCTCGCTTGGACCCAGTGACTTTTCAGATCCCTAGATTTGGTTGCGCCCAGAAACTGACACCACTGTTAATTCTGCAGTGCCATTGAAGCTGAGGGGGGTAAGGAGGCGGGGTGGTCCGTGGAGGTAGTTCATCAACAGCCCTAAGGTCAACTGGTGGTTGCTGCTGTAACAGGATCAGCTGCTCAACTTCCGGCAGACTCGTCACCATTGCCTATCAGGCCCGCAACAGTGTCATCTGATTCATCTGTGAACTTCAGGATCTTCACAGCTCAGGTGCCACTGCAGCAGCACTGCTGTGTCTGATCCACTGATACCAGCATAGCACACAGTAACACACCCTCACCACGGCAGTGTCACAGCAGTGCTGAGTATGATCCTCCACTCAAATAGCACCTCTTCTGTGGTGGTCCAGTGCATGACCTGACCATTACAACCTGAAAATTAAACATGTTCAAATAAAACTTGTTACATTATATTACTATGTTATTACCCACTTATTACTAATCTGTAATGTGTGTCTAGGAATTCAATGATATCAGATTGATAGTTTTCAGATATCGTGATTATAAATCTCAGGTTATATTGCAACTCCAAGTGTCGGGTCTGAGAAGACATATGGAGTGCAGTATATTACAGTGTGATGTGCATATCGTCGCTGTCCAATGGAAAACATGTATCTCAGTTTTTGTCGATTTTTACTTTTATGTATCATTTGATCACATGAGCTGCTGTTTACACTGTGTGAAAGGTTCATGATGAACAAACCGACAGAAATGGCCCAAAATCACTTGGAAAGACGTCTGGTTCCATTGACTTACATAAAAATTAAATGAGGTTTTTGCCCTCTCCTGTAAAGTTGCCATTTTGGAGATACTTGTTTTTCTTTGGACAGCGATGATATGTTGTTACAGCACACTGCAGTTTTGGGCTACAATGAAGGGGGTTGCCAGATGTCTGCATTTTGCTGCTGAGAGATGAGTGATACCTGTACCTTGGGTATCAGGCTGAAGAGAGTCAAAGCTGTGTGCTCATTCCACAATCAGCCACTTTGGTTCATGTGATAAGAATCAAAATAGTGTGTTAGGGCCATCCACACAGTCTCTCTCTCACACACACATACACACGCATACACATACAGAAGACTTGCTTGTGTCTTCACCCCCCCCCAAAAGTTTCTCCCCTTCTTCCCCTCTGTCCAGTCTGTGTTGTCCTTTTCACCCTCCTTCCAACAGTGCTGCTCTTTCTCCTCACCCATCCTATTCCCTCGCTCGCTCACTTGCTCTCTCCCACACACGCTCTCGGTGGGAGTCGGAGGAGTCCCTCTCAGTAGTTCCCACATCAGTGCTGTGTGTGTGTGTGTGTGTGTGTTTTGAGAGAACAAGCTTTCCCAGCACAGGCTGAGCAGCGGGTTAGAGCTGTAAGACAGGGAACAATGGGATATTTGTAGTGCGCTTGGATCAGATCTGTGCTTTTATTTCATAGGATTTCGTGTGTGTATATGTGGGTGGCTGAATGAGATAAAATGAAGCTCAAATAGCTCAATTTGGGATAACTGTGTGAAACTATTCATGGTTGGACGTTCTCTGCTGTAGAGGATCATTTAGGAGGGAAGGACTCTGGAGACACATACAATACAGAGCTGTATTATACATTAGAACTGAACTGTAGAGCACTGAAAACAGATCAGACTGTTCTTCTCTTCCACATCCCACAACCCTACAAAACTTTAACCTTTCACAACAACAATGTGGCAACCCTACAATCCTACAACCCTCTAACCCTACAACCCTCTAACCCTACAATTCTACAACCCTTCAAACCTACAACCCTTCAAACCTACAACCCTTTAATCCTACAACTCTTCAACCCTTCAACCCTACAACCCTTCAACCCTCTAACCCTCTAACCCTACAACCCTCTAACCCTACAATCCTAGAACCCTACAACTCTTTAACCCTACAACCCTTTAACCGTACAACCCTTTAATCCTACAACTCTTCAACCCTTCAACCCTTCAACCCTACAACCCTTCAACCCTCTAACCCTCTAACCCTACAACCCTCTAACTCTTTAATCCTACAACCCTACAACCCTACAACCCTACAAACCTTCAACCCTACAACCCTACAAACCTTCAACCATTCAACCCCTGCACCCTTTAACCCTACAACTCTTTAACCCTACAACCCTCTAACCTTACAACCCTTTAACCCTCTAACCCAACAACCCTCTAACCCTACAACCCTCTAACCCTACAACCTTACAATCCTACAACCCTTCAACCCTTTAACCCTCTAACCCAACAACCCTCTAACCCTACAACCTTACAATCCTAGAACCCTTAAACCCTACAACTCTTCAATCCTTCAACCCTCTAACCCTACAACCCTTAAACCCTACAACACGTTAACACTTCCAAACTTCAACCCTATAACCCATTAAATCTTCAATCCTTTAACCCTTCAACCCTCTAACCCTAAAACTCTTACAAACCCATAAACGTTTTTGAAGTGTACAAGAGCAACGAGAATTGTATGTTAGTTGGTTATCTCAGTTAGCAATCCTTCTACTGAAGGGAAGGTTTATTAGGCCAATCCCTGGGAAATAAAGGTTAAGATTGGATTAGTTATGTTATGTTGATGTCTATTTGGCATAAAGCATAGTTTCTACCTTTTGGGAAAAGGCACAGAAACAGTAAACAGTAGTATTTCTAGGTCAATGTCAAAATCATATTAATAACTCTGTCATGTTAATAACCTCAAAACAGCTCTCCTCCCTTATCTTCTCACAATCTTCTCCTTCCACCATTCAGTCTCTGTTTAACCTCACGTAGAGATGAAAAGGATATCCATGATCTCACCCCGCCTGTATATTTCTACTGGATTTTCTAAGATGACTGGAATTAGTTTATTTTCTCTAATCCAGTTCTGCTCCCTCTTGCCAGAAGATTGGTTATGAAGATTTCAGTGGGCTTTAGGTAGTTGTTCCCGTAGTCCAGGAGCATCGCTGCTTTGCACATTTTAGTGTTTTAGTGTAGGGTTAGGGTTAGTCTGTGTATCTTTACTGAAGTGTTTCCATTTTGGGGGACTTGGTACTTTAACTCCACTACATTTCAAAGTCTAATATCTTACTCCACTACATTATGGCCAGATCTGTCCTTCCTTTTGGCTTCTGTGTGAATAAAAACATAGCCAAACGAAAGAAGCGTGAAGAGTACAGCGGACACTTTGCTTTGAGCTTGTTTTGACCTGTTGGACAGAGCTTGGTTCTAGCTAATGAAAACTGAATTTGAATGAACATCAGTGTCAGACTAATTAATGACATTCTATTTAACGATTGGTGGACCAAGGCCCAATCCCATTTCTTATTTTTACCCCTACCCCTTGTTTTCGAGTGTAACCATGCCCCTTGAAACTGAGTTAGAAGGGGCGGTGGTTGAAATCTTCCCCCTATGAAATGGGACAACCCTTCAATGAACCGTATACGTCACCAGTTGTCGTCAGCAGCTTTTATGTAAACGGCCAAATGTATGGGCGCTTGCGATTCATTCACAACTTCAGTTTTTTTACGCATCAATCAGTCTAACGAGTCACTGAATAAAAAAGAGCACAAACAAAAAACTNTTCATGTTCGAATTTCCCCGTTCCATCGTAAATGGTGCAGCAATCCCATATACCAGAACGTAACTGCTGTATCATTTAAGGTGGAACAGAAAATTTCGCTAGGTAGCGCCGAGACATCAGCATATTACAGTGCTTTTACAGTGGTTCTCTTACAGTGCAGCAGCTTTTTAACAGAGAACATATTTACATTTATGGGTCTCTTTGGTCGCTTACGCAGTCATCTTACCGATGATTCGCAGGGCATTCTGGGAATTTTCTCATAACACACCACTTGGAGTGTGCCTCCGAAAAATCTCTGTTTGAAGGGCCATGTAGCCCTAACAGTTCGCCCTAGCCCTCCATCTCAACAACAACCGGGACAACCCTACCCCTAGAGGTGAACGCACAAAACGGAGGGGTAGGGCTAAGTGCTAGGGGTGAGGGGTAAAATGGGATTGGGCCCAAGAGTTACACTAGAGTCTTTACACTTAAAACAAATTGATTAAGTAAGAGTCTTGTTCCCGAAATGATAATAGGTCATTAGAGCCATAATAAATCATGCTACTGTTACTCTCCATACTTCAGTACACTTGAAGGTAAATACTTTAGTACTTTTACTCCAGTGGAGGTCTAAAAGGAGGAACTTCTACTTTCACAGGGTTAATGTTTAACCTTGGGTATGTCTACTTTAACTCAAGTATGTGGTTTGTATACTTTGTCCACCAATGACATGTGGCTTCAGTGGAGCAACATGTAAGATGATGCAACCAATATGTCAGATTTTAAGTTTAAAACATTCCAAAATTATCAGCAGAATGTGAAGAAATAACAGTTTGGATCCCATGTCAAAGATCTCCATAGATCATGTTGCAGACATATCTGCTGAAGTTAGCATGCTACACAGCTACCCTGGCCAGTCCTGTCTCGTGATCGCACTTCGTACCTCAAGAGCTGATAGCGAGTCATGGTAGAATCAAGTCTGCCCTCAGTCCAACACGAGAGGATAAAGAATCCTGCAGACACAAAGCACTGGCCCACTCGTCTAAACGAGACTGTTACATAGTTTAAGGTGGAACGGGAATGAAAGCTACCTTAAGTTTCACTGAATCCTCTGTAGGAGTCTCAGTTACAGTTAGCAGGCTGCTATACAGTTAGGGTTATAGGGTTATATCAGTAGATCTGGGGGTCGCAGGTTTAACCCCTAAATTACAGCTATATACTCAGGGGTAATATCTGTAGAGAGTTCTGGTGTTTATGTACGTTAGCTTATGCATTAGCTCACAGTACGTGACCCAAAACACAACCAGTTCACCAGGAATTCTCCCCCACTCTCCTGATCACCCACTCGGGCAGTAAGGCCACTGATGGCGGCTTCTTTCAGACATATCAATGGCTGTTTACTTTAGCTGCATGTTCCTTCCTGGGGGCCTGAAAGCTGTGAAAGTAACCAATCACAGGTTCACTTAGGTGCCTAAATAGAATCACCTGAGTAAAAACACATTAATAAGTAGAGAGATTAAAATAAATAGATGGTTCAAACTAAAGTTTCGAGTCTGTTTTGAGAATATAGTGAGTAAAAAGTACAGATTTTTCTATTGGAATGTGGTGTGGAGTAAAAGTAAAAAGTATTAGGTAAAAGACTACTTAAGTCATCTGCATATATATATATATGTATATGTATGTATATATATATGCGGCTCAGCATTGATTTTAATGGGAATGACTGAGGGAAGCTGTATCTGTTACAGAACTAAGTACTATTGAGCTTTCTGTGTTAGCTGTGTGATCTTTCACCTAACATTAAGGTCAGCAGTGCCAGTGTGTACAGCTAGCTGACTAGCACCTTTATCCACTCATGTGTGGCTGCTGTTTTAGATTCTAATTTCAAACGAATACTGCGGCTTTTACAAAGAGAAGAAGAAATTTGAGCTTTTCCCTTAGCACATGTGTGTTGAATTGATTTTAATGTGGAGAATATGGCCCTCTTGAGCAGTGTTTTCAGAACAGCACCACCTGTCAGCTCTCAAAGTCTGCTAAAAATACCTATGGCCCACAGTGTGATCACAGTCTCCAAACCAGAACAACACAACAAATCTGCGGCAAAACAACCCATTTATAATGCATGATAAATTAGCCTAAACTGACAGCATATTAAATGCTGAGGCACCGTAAGACTGGAATATACAGCACTTTAATAGGTACGTCAACCTTGTATCTACACTCAGTGTTCGCTTTATCAGCACCGCTTCCTATTTAGGTTCGGCTTATAGCTCTACACTTGCAGACTGTAGTCCATTTTTTTCCCTGATGATCACAGAAGAACAGAGTCAAAGGAGTTAACAAAGTATGCAGAGAAACAGATGGACTACATACAGCATGTAATTGTAGAAGTACAAAGTGCTCATTATATGGTAAGTGGAGCTGATAAAGTGCACCATTAATCAGTTGTCTGTGATGCTAGTAAGTCACTTTGAATTGAACATCAATTTCGCCAAAGACTGCAATGGTGTCGTGGTAAACTGTCATGGAGTGACTCAGAATGGCAGCGGGTCATCTTCCGTGACGTGTCCCGCTTTTGTCTTGGTGGAGACGACCAACGAATCTGTGTGTGGAGACACTGTGGTCAGCGGGAAGATGAATGGTTGTGTTGTCGTGTCACACGTCCAGAAGGCCTGGTGTCACTCCACCTCCACCCCTACCGCACCATCTGCAGGAACTGTGTGAGGATATTCAAGCTGCATGGGATGGATTATCACAGGACACTATCAGGAACCTCTGCAACTCCATGCTGAGACGTCTGGCGTGTTGGGTTAGCAAACACGGCGGCCCGACGCCATACTGAGAGACACTACTTCTGTATGTGTAGCTCTATAAATATTGATCATATCAGTCTAAATTTATCATCAGTTATTGATCCTGGTAACCTTTATCTTCCTTCCCAACAGCACTGCAATCTGACACTCTGCAACTATTCTTTTGATGATGAGTGCAAATGAAATTAGAAATCAGAATTAGTCTCCAAAACTGGACTAATCAAAAGATATTATGGAAAGCGGTGTCTAACGATCATGCAAGCTTGAAAACTGTCACTGAGCTTGTCAGATAAACAGCAGTTTCATATCTGAGAGAAAGAAGCTCCACCCAGGTGTTTCTGTCCATGGTGAAAAGACGACTTAACGCTACATGAAGGTGTGAAGAAGCTGTTGCTGAGAAAAGGAATTTAAAAAAGAGACAAAAGTTAAAATATGTATGTTTCTGCAAATCAAACTAAGAAGCTGCTGGTGTTAGAAGCAATGGACTGACCAACCCAGAGTCCAGACCTCAACATCTCAGAATCACTAAATTTCAGATGGAAAGATATCCCTGCAGATTTCGTTGAACAACTGAAAGGAAGTGTCCTGAAAAGAACGCAAGCTGTAATAAAGGTACACAGTAGACACAACTGGAAAACAAACCTGATATATTTAGTTTTTGATGACTTTACTGTAAAAAGTGCAACCTAAAAAAATGATATTGAATTTGTTACAAGCAACTGAATAAGTTTTACTCAACTCAAAAACTCTTCTTTGATTGAAAGAATGTTTTGGGTTGCTTGTAACAAATTTGCAAATTTTCATTTGCTTGAAACAAATTGAAGTAATTTTTTTAGGTTGGACCAACAAAAAACTTTTTATACTGTAGTTTGTACATTGTTTTCACTGTATAAAAAAAAAAGTTAAGAAAACTCAACATTTCAAGGCAACTTACGTCACTAAATTTTTGAGTTTTGAGGCCAACTTAAACTTTTAAGTTAAAAAAAACACCTTTAGTTGAGCCAGCTAACTAGCTTTTGTTCAGATAATTTATTTTTCTCACGTATAAAAACATACATAGGAAAGATACATGATCTGAACAAAAGTGTTTTTTTTTTTTTAATTCTGTGGTTTTTTTTAAGTTGGCCTCAAAACCCTAAAATTTAGTGCAGTAAGTTGCCTTGAAATTTTGCGCTTTCTTAGCTTTTGTTTTACAGTGTTGTGGCTGTTTTTTCTCACTGTCCTTTTTTCTGCGTGTGTTTTGCAATTAATGTGAACAAACCCAAGTGTCTTCACTAGTGCGGTGCCATGAAGGAGCTCAGTGATATAAACGATGAAGGAATGAAGCCCTGTGCTGTAACACAATATAACAACATGCAATGAAAGTCATTGATTTTTACAAATCCATTAAATCGCTCTCATTGAAAAGCATTTTATTGCGGCCTGGCATGTCACTCTCAACTCTCAATACAGGCAATTGATTTATTTTGCTTCGCAAGCTGTATTTTGACATTAGAAATCCGCAGCATCTGGTTTGAGTTTGGAGGCTCTCGGCGCATTGTCAGTTGCGGCGTTTAGTAATGCTATATCACACAAAGCCTTTTGTTTTTTTCCCGTATGGAGACACAAATTGTCTTTTAAAAGGTTCTTTCTGTAGCCCTTGTGGTCACAGCAGCTTGGCAATGGGGAATGGAGCATTCGCTATGAGGCTTTGGTGCTGGCACGGCAGCTGGGCGAGAGAGAGAAAGAGAGAGAGAGAGAGCGAAAGAGAGAGGGACTGTGCAATGCGAGCGAGCTGCTCCAGCTAAGCAAACATTGCTTTCTTTGGTATGATATAGGAAAATATGTTCATTAGAAAAATGCAAGATCAGTGAGGTCATTTCCTTAACGGCCAAGCGGAGTGAGGAATGAATTCAACATGGCCTGCTGTTGCTCTCTCTCGCTCCCTCCCCCTCTCTCTTTCTCTCTTTTTCTGACACTTAAGTCATTTTATACTGTGCTGCTGTTTCCACAGCTTCATACACTCCACATTCACATACTAGCATGCATTGCCGAGACCCTGTATGCCTTTAGCCCCTTCCTTCAACCACTAAACATGATATCTTGCCACATGAATGCATCTGAAATGATGTGTTTTACTAACCAGTAATAAGAGAACTAGAAATGAGCCTATCCAGCAAGGGTAATTCCCATCTGATGTCCCTGGCCTGATTGTATAAGTCACCCTAACAAGGTACCAATTACAGGGGGTCCTTGGAGGTCCCCCTTGTAATCCCTTTGGTTCTTCTCCCTTGAGTTTCCTGAAAATAACACTGTAAAGAGTTTATTTTGTCTGTTCAGGAAACACAGACACTCGGATACAAGTTCACGGAAAGATCAATGTGTAGCTGCTTCACCAACCAATAAACAAGCTTCTGTATTTGTTTCTTTAACTAACTAGAGGTGGAGCACTGATCTGCCTCGGAGTGGCACTGTAACAAATTGGCTCAGCCAGGTGGTCCTTCAGAGCCTGGCAGCTGGAACTATGTCCGGGATATTCCAAAGAACTTTGCAATAGGCAGAAACTGCAGAACTTTCAAAGAGACTAGTGGAAAGAATTAAGCTTGCATCAGCACCACTATGGTGAGTTAGCAGTCAGCCAGTGCTGGAGTAGCCAGCTGGTGTATGCCCAACCCCCCATCCCCACCCCTCTGGGGGTATTTCACACACTGTACCGTAAAACAGTTAAAAATGTATTAGATATAAAGTACATACTTTTCATTTGTGCACTATAAACATACTTAAATACATACTAAATCCATTATACAACTTATCACAAACGTATTTAAAGTGTAACTATGCTATGCTTACATATATAATAAAAGCATTTATATGTGTTTTTGATTGATTTTTTTGCAATTTAATAGGTTTAAGATTGTAATTTGAAATGTATGTAGTCCAAGTTACATTTTGTAAAGGCAGTGTTCAGAATACAGATACCCTTTAGATGTTTAGGAAAATACTTTTTGGATATTTACTCTAAACTCTAAAAAATCTCACATACCATATACCATATAGAAACAATATCTATCCTTAAATAATTAACCATTTTGTATAGAGCACATGCTGTGGTGCAAGTTGTAGGTGGTTGATTGTACAGGTTGTGGTCCTCAGCACAGACTGAGGTACAAGCATAGACCATACAGAGTGCTGTCCTACTGGGAAGTGACTAAACGATGTTTGGACAATGGGTAACACGAAACTCTGCAGGCAAATATTTTGGTCCACCTGGTATAGAATTAATAAAGCTGATGTTTAATAATGCTGTGTTTAGAGCTACATAACAGGGCAGAGATCAAGCTACTGGAAATAGTGACGAGTGGCAGAAGTAAACAAGATGATGGTGCTTGGCGTTAATGTTGTGGTGTCTTCTATGAGGATCTGAAAAGCAAGAAATTTACTGGTTTCCTAAAGCGCAAAACTTTCAGAGTGAAGTAAATGATGTGCTGCTAAATCATGACATGACAGCATAAAGTCATAATAGGTTTACTCCCCCCCCCCCCCCCCAAAAAAAAAAACATTCAGGGGCTCCAAGAGGCTAATTAAGAAGTCCCAGACTCCCCAGGACCCTGTATTTCACAACATGGTCACATCCCTAGATCTCACTGCCATAGATTTGGCTACATTCGGCTGATGAAAGCCATGTGGGCTCCTTGGACGCCACTTTCTCAAGCAGGAAGTAAATAAGCTAAACCGAACTGAAAACATTTCATTGTCTCTGATGGAAATTTGTCTTGCAGTAAGTGTAGCTGACCACAAATCACAAAAGCAAACACTTTCAAACAAACATACACATGGTATACTCAACACAGAACCACATGGGTAGTTATACAGCTGTGTGCAATAGTTTGTGCAAATTATGTTTTGCTGAAGTGAAACTAAGTTAACACATCCTCTGCAGACAACACACACATTCACAACCACTGCTTATTTGTTACTGTGAATCTGACATAGGAAAAAAACATATATCTTTCATGTTATTTACTAAAAAAATAATGTAAATAAACAAAGCTGTACAATTCTGTACAATCAGCATCATGGTCTACGGAAGCATTTACAATCATATCAAAAGCTAACAGATGACATAAGCTCACCAGACAAAAAGAAATTGTCATCTTGTGTGTTTAAGGTGGTTAGTAACTTCAGGATCCTGCAGATGGCACTGCGTGAGGATGACTGGGCTAGAAATACCTGCGGGGTGTGAGTGACGGGATCCATAGATTCCATAGATAGGAAAATGGCTCCAAAGCAGATGTTAATGATTGGCTAAAAGGATTTGATTGAATTTGGGCCTGTCAAAGGCCATAGTGTGAAGGAAGTAGCTGAGTTTGCAGGTGTATGGAAGCGTACGGTCATACGGGTCTACCAGCAGTGGCTAAAGTCTCTGTCTACTGTAAATTCTCCATAGTACTGTTCCACTGAAGGCATCTTCGAAATCAGGCCAAACTGTGCAATTCTTTGAAGCAAGAGTGGCTAAACATTGACGTAGCCTACATCCAGAAACTTGTCCAGTCCATGCCAAATCAAATCACAGCTGTTATTCATGTTCATGTAGGTATTACAAGCTACGAGGTACGTTTCATTTTTGTCTGGTTAGCTTATAATGTAATAGGCATAAATAATGTACTAGAAGTAAGTGATGAAAAGCATACTGCAGTAATTACATAATAAGGCTAATTCAAGTAGGCGCAAATGAAATTGTTGAACCGGTTGAGCTTGCATGATGGAACTCTGCATTATAATTACCTGCCAGAAGGCATAGCTGCACACTCAGTGTAGAAAAATGTGCAATGGGTCAGTCAATATTTGTTGTGGTAGCCTACAGATGAACTGATCGTGTACTGCTGTGTACAAAGCTTCACCTGCATGCCACTGGCCCTCCACTGGTCTTTTAACATCTGTAGGAAGCTCCTGCAGATGCTCTTTCAGACTGTGGTGTCCAGCTGTGTCTTTTATGCTGTGGTGTGCTGGGGAGGAAGCATTAAGAAGAGAGACGAGATGCAACTGGACAAACTGGTCAGGCAAGCAGGGTCAGTTGTTGGTGTGGAGCTGGACTCTGTAGTGAAGGTGGCAGAGAGAAGGACACTGCACAAACTGCTCTCCATTATGGATGATGACGGGCTCCCACTGCACACTATCATCATGGACAAAAGGAGCAAGTTCAGTGGCAGGCTGCTGTCACAGAGCTGCTTCACAGACAGACTCAGGAGATCCTTTGTCCCGAGAGCCGTCAGGCTCTTCAACTCCTCCCAGTGGGGCCGGAAGAGGGAAGAGGACAGATGAGGACTGAGTCTTAAATGTTAAATCAGAGGTTTATTTACTTGCACTATTACACTTTACTGTATATCCTGTTCATCTGCACTCCTGGACACTCTAGACACTTTACTGTATATCCTGTACATCTGCACTCCTGGACACTCTAGACACTTTACTGTATATCCTGTTCATCTGCACTCCTGGACACTCTAGACACTTTGCTGTATATCCTGTTCATCTGCACTCCTGGACACTCTAGACACTTTGCTGTATATCCTGTTCATCTGCACTCCGGGACACTCTAGACACTTTGCTGTATATCCTGTTCATCTGCACTCCTGGACACTCTAGACACTTTACTGTATATCCTGTACATCTGCACTCCTGGACACTCTAGACACTTTACTGTATATCCTGTACATCTGCACTCCTGGACACTCCAGACACTTTACTGTATATCCTGTACATCTGCACTCCTGGACACTCTAGACACTTTGCTGTATATCCTGTTCATCTGCACTCCGGGACACTCTAGACACTTTGCTGTATATCCTGTTCATCTGCACTCCTGGACACTCCAGACACTTTACTGTATATCCTGTTCATCTGCACTCCGGGACACTCTAGACGCTGTATATCCTGTTCATCTGTACTCCGGGACACTCTAGACACTTCGCTGTATATCCTGTTCATCTGCACTCCTGGACACTCTAGACACTTTACTGTATATCCTGTACATCTGCACTCCTGGACACTCTAGACGCTGTATATCCTGTTCATCTGCACTCCAGGACACTCCAGACACTTTGCTGTATATCCTGTTCATCTGCACTCCGGGACACTCCAGACACTTTGCTGTATATCCTGTTCATCTGCACTCCTGGACACTCTAGACACTTTACTGAAATACCAATATATGCATATATGTGTATTATGTTTATTCAGTATTGTCATTATCTGCTGATATCTGCACCCCTTGCACATTTATTATTATTGCACTGCTGTTTTATCTCCAGTTTTTTCATTTTACTGTTTTTTCTAAAGTTATATTTGTACTTTTGTAGATAGACTTTCTTGTATATATTTCTTCCCTCACTGTAATAAGTGAGATATATTTATCTACAGTGTACTGGACTATTTATAGTTTATTGTTTAATAGTTAGTAGTTAATAGTTAATAGTAATAATATTGCTGAGCCGGTACCTACCTGCTTAGGTTCATTCTGTACAACCCTGCTTGTTTTGTTTTACTGTGCTGTATTGTGAAACTGCTACTAGCTGCTAAATTTCCTTCGGGATCAATAAAGTATCTATCTGTCTGTCTGTCTGTCTGTCTATCTGTCTATCTGTCTATCCAGAGGATTCTACTCAAACTGTTTAATCACAGACATCGCTTCCCCTGCCTCACAATATACTGAGCTCTTCTCATGTTCTCACTAATCACTGTCATCACTGTAGACCTTTAACAGTTGTCATTGACTTTCATGGCTTTTCATTGGAATGCACTCCAAACTGTAGTCATTGCTTTTCACTGCTAAGGGATCTTTTTACATCTACTTCTCTGATAGGCCCCTAACAGCAGTCATTGGTCATAATGGGTTTAGCTCTACACAGTGACAGGCTGCTTTCTGTTTCCTCCTCACTATTTTCAATATTGTATACTGTAAAATCATATCCTCTATTCATATTGCGCTTGTGTTTTTGTCTTGGAGGGTGGGTTCCCTGTTTGAGTCTTTGCCACTGTCACCCTTTCTTGCTCATTGGGGGCTTGGAACTGGATTTTCTGTAAAGCTGCTTGTGACAGCGTCTGATGTAAAAATCACTGTATAAATAAACGTTTTGGTTTGACTTGACACTGCCTGAAGAGGTCTCATCCCTTACTAACCTCAATAGCAAAGCTCATGAAGTGTTTTTCAGTGTCTCTAGTTAAGTGGTGTGGCCCCCGGCACTTTGCCAGATTATAGCTTTGGAATAGAAACAGCACAAAAACAACAGGGGAACCCTCCCAGTCTTGCGTAGGTGGTAGAAATGCGGCTTTAAGACATGCTCTCGTACAAAGGAAAAACAGTCAGGCTCGTTCTGACGCAGGCATTGAGGTAGTTCTGTGTCTGTAATGGGTTAGGCAACACTAAATGTTATGAACTGTCGTTATGTTGTCTGGTTAACATATGCATTCCAGTGTAACACATCTTAACAGCTAGTTCAACTTTAAGGAACAGAACAGTCTGATTATGTTGATTATGTTCAAAATCATGCTGCACTGATGTAGCCGAGGTGTGTAGCTGGTGATACATTGAAAACTAATGGAAATTTTATCCTTCTGCCCAAACTCTGTGGTCTGCTGCGGAGCTACTGCCCATCCTGTGTGCTCTGATGCTGTTTCTTCACCTGCCTCGACTGGATGCCACTGTCTTGCTGCTGACTAGTTTGCCTACCATGAAGCTTCTCCTTGTCTTGTGCTGTGAGGGGGCCTCACCTGCATCACGCGCCCCCACCTGACAATCTTGCTATTTAATCACAGACAAATCTAACATTTCTTTCTTTCCCTGCCTCAAAAACACTCAACACTTCTCCTGTTCACTGCCTATTATTGTAAACCGGGGTGGACCTGAAGAGGATGGGTTCCCCTTTTGAGTCTTGGCTCCTCTCGAGGTTTCTTCCTCTTGCTCTGAGGGATTTTTTCTTTGCCGCTGTCGTCTCTGGCTTGCTCATTGGGGGGTTGGACCCGGATTCTCTGTAAAGCTGCTTTGTGACAACATCTGTTGTAGAAAGCGCTATATAAATAAATTTGACTTGATTTAACTTATCCTACATAACAAAAACATCACGGTTGACATGCTACACACTAATGAGAGCTAAGTAATGTCTGGCCCACACTACAGGAGAGGTCCGGCACATGATGGCACTTTTCACTGATTGTCCTTGATTGTTCTTAGTCATCAAAGTCCCCACACTACACAGTTTGCTCTGAATGGAACATCACACACTGCACATCATCAATGGTTACCATTCTGAAAACCTTGGAGGAGTTTCTTGAGGTCTGATGTTAGCTTCTTTTTCGAACTTGTGTTCCACCACACCACAATCTGGGAAGATCATGGTTTAAGATCACCGTGATATCAGAAAACCTTTTGCAATTGTCGGGAGGAATAAATCGATCTCAAAACTGGCCTGATTATCCAGTAGTGTGGGGAAAGCCTACGTCCTGATCTTCTTTAAATAGCTTGTTTCATTCTCGTCCTCTCTGTGCCTTCTAGTTTTTTTGCAGTTCTTGCATTCAACATTTAAGGTGGAACCGAAAATTAGAACAAAAGCTACATCACATCTCTACCTGCTGCCACAGATTCAATAGCAATCAGCAAACCTGTACCACTGGAAAGGGAGCTGCAAGTTTAACGCCTTACTCATCTATGTATATACACTTGAATGTATCGTTTATTGCTTTTTAAGAGCATTCTAGTGCTTACATGTGTGAATTTACACATTGGCTCATGGTAACTGTCCCAAAACACTACCAGCCCACTGGGAACTCTCCCAACTCTTCTGATTACCCACTTTGGTATTGTTTACTTGAGAGTTTTGGTGTCCAAAGCTTGCTTCATTAGTTTTGCTCTGGATCTGGTTTGAGGAATGAAAATGGAAAGCAGAAACAAATGGTATTTTGCTGGGAACTAAAACGCGACCAAGACCATAATGTCCATTAACCATGGTTTTACAGTAAGCCTCTGCCAAGGAGCAAACAGTAAAACCTATGAGCATGATATAGTTTTAAATAGTAGTGTAACATAATGCATTTTGTGTTCGTTAGAAAGCAGACTAAGATGTGTTATTAAATTAGATGATAGATAATAGTTGTTAAATTGGCTAAATGAGGAGTTTAAAAAGCTGTCAGTGTAGCTGAATGAAGATCTGTTTCTAAGCCAAAATAGTCATTATTGTTGAATGAGCCGGTTGATCTGGCACACTGAACGGATGCAGAATGTGAGCGTGCAGGCTGCTTTCCTCTGCTTTGTAACTCCAAACAACCCTGACGATGTGATCTTTAAAACATGGCTACAGAAACTCTACATTTTTTCCTCACACAGATTAACTTAGATTACTTTGTGGTGATGCTGTACAGCACATAATGAAACCCAGTAAAACCTAATGTGAGTCTCTGACTAGCACACCTTAACTAAACTGTGACACTTGACCACTTTGCAAGTTTGTTATCTGGCAGGGTGATTATGCTTCTTGTGAGAGGTGCAATGACTCAATGGACTAATTTTGTTGTCAAGCCCCGTCAAAACAGTAGCATGCCGTTTTTTTCACATCGCTGAACAAGACAAATTGCACAGGCATTGCATTGTGATAGCAATTTTGGCCTATTTTGGTCGTAACAACCTCCGGTTAATAATTTGTGTTATTTCATAACTGTATGTGGAGCAGGTGATTTACAAACAGTAAAAGTCTATTAGTCTGGGTCTAATATCTTTCCAGTCCTACCGTTTCATTACTTTCAGCCCACATAAAGCTGATGTAAAGACAACGGAAACTATGGAAGTGGCTGTTTTGTTTTTTTTCTTTTTGCACTTCCTGTTTTATTAGGTTTCTTAGCTCTACACTGGAGCTATGAGGGTAGAAGGGCTAACAAATAAAGGAAACATTTACTTCACCAATTAGAATTAGACTAACTGCACGCTTCCCTCAAACTGTATCAAGTTATTCAGTTATCTCAAATAGACTTGTTCACATGGTTTCTGATACTGTATAGCATGCAATTCATCCCAAAGGGGTTCAGTGGGGTTCAGGTCAGGGCTCTGTGCAGGCCACTGGAGTTTCTCCACACCATCTGGAGCCGGAATGGGCCTGCACCAAATTGTTGCCGCAAAGATAAATAAGCATATGACTTTCTAAATTTTCTTTGTATGCTGTAGCATTAACATTACTCTTCACTGGAACTAATGGATGAAGCACAAACACTGAAAACATCCCAAACTTCACTATTAACACTATGCATTCTAGGGCTGTACCCAACTCAGAATTTTGTCAGTCGAATCGTCCTGGCCAACAAGTCGACTATTCGTTCATGTTTTTTCTCCATATACATTATCTAGTAATCAGTAAATCAATCTGCATACGGTTCAGATCTGAAGTCCTCATTTAGAAAGTCAGCAGAGTCACAGGATCATATTACTGAACTAAAAGAGACGTGGCATATGATGAACGATCTGGAG
>CM067477.1:1590614-1624837 GCA_034552555.1 Semaprochilodus insignis
ACATGAACGAATAGTCGAATCGTCGGCCAGGACGGGCGAATCCGATTCGACTGACAAAATTCTGAGTTGAGTACAGCCCTACTTGGCATTATGCATAGCGATCTTAGGTTTAAGTGCAGCTGCTTGGCCACGGAGATCCGTTTAATGAAGCTCCTGCTGCACAGTTCTTGGGCTGATGTTGATTCCGGATGAGGTTATGAACCCTGTAGTGAGTGATGCAACGGAGGATGAGTATTTTTCAAGCGATGAGTGTTTCAGCACTTGGCGGCCCCACTCTGTGAGCTTGTGTGGTCTACTGCTTCATGGCTGAGCTGTTGTTGATCCTAGGCACTTCCATTTAACAATAATAGCACTTACAGTTGACTGGAGCAGATGTAGCAGGAGAAATCTGATCAACTGCAGAGGTGGTGTCCTATGACATCCTTTGGAACTGTCATAGGATGTCCCCTGAGTTCTTCAGTATAGGCCATTGTTTGTCTAGGGAGACTGCAAGGCTGTGTTTATGCTCCTGTTAGTAATAGATGTGGCCAAAACGCTCGAACTTGCCTTGGTTCCTGCTTACCCTAATAAAATGACACGTTTTCCACTTACTAACCACCTGGTTAATACCTACAGCTTAAGGGACTGCAAATAAAAGCATCAACTTTAATAACAGGGTCTCCTTAATAGAAGCGAACAGCGGGAACACAACGTACGAGCAGCGCTTTCAAGACCTGATCAAAGATAATTAACACACTCAGTTCTTCCTGCTCATTAGTCACTGGAAAGCCCTGAGCTCACATCATCTGTGGTTCGTCAGCTGGGCTGCGGTTTCGCTTGGCTGGTGGGAGTTTCTCTTTTACATACGTTCCAAAACAGCCACCTTTCTCTCATCGACAGCCATTGTAGATCACCACATAGAAGGAAATGAGGCTGCCGTGTTAGAGGCATACTGTTGGCCTTGAACCATTGTTTTATATAATGAGGCAGTAGATGGAAACTAGAGTCTGCATTAAAGTGCTTAATCAAGAAGAATGTGAACACAGCCTATTGAAAGAAACGTCCATGTCAGAGTCTGTTTGTTCTGTAGTCATGCAATCACCAGACAGAGTGATGACAGAAGCTGGCATCTGCATGTATGCCTCGGTTTTCTTCAGCTATGCGGTTCACAGGCAAGCAGCTCTTGGACTTCCAAAGTGTCTATTTCCTGTAGTTTCATGATGAGGCCTGTTTTTCATATGCTGTGTAGTCTCAGTATGTCTGGATGTGTTGCACCACTAAATTGGAATCAGCTGTCCTGTTTCAGGGAAGGATGAGTGTTGCAAATGTATCATAGAAATTGGCTCTTCAATTATTTCATTTTGTTCATTTTAAATCTATTATTTCTTCCCAGTTAAAGCTACAGGCATGTTAATTAGCTTATTATTCGGAGACTACTAAAAATAGTCTGTAATGTCTTTGAAACNTTAAATCTATTATTTCTTCCCAGTTAAAGCTACAGGCGTGTTAATTAGCTTATTGTTCGGAGACTACTAAAAAATAGTCTGTAATGTCTTTGAAACTGTTATGTATTTATGATAAAAAAAAAAGAACTTAAGGGGAAATTAAATTCCATAAAAATTAAATTCTTGAGGCGCAAATGTAGAAAAAACAACATCAGATTATTCAGATTTTTTTATAGTGGCGTTCATAGGAAGTTGGGGTCTGTGTCAAAATCAATGTCAATAATGCAAATATAGCCATTTTACTTAAATTCAAAAAGACCAGTGCATGTCAGTGTGTCTTCTGAATATTTCTCTATGTCATAATTAATGTGATGAAACAAAGGAAGACACTGTGTTGCGTCCTGCATGCGCCTCTCCACCATGAATGGATTAAAATTGTGTTTTATTCAGAACGTAAAAGAATATCTCTGCCATCACTAATACCTTTCTATGATGTAGCTTTCAGAGGCATTAAATGCTGGATCCTATTACCACCACTGTGAACAATTTCGACTCAGCTTTCTTTAGAATGGCGAGCGTCACATCAAACCACTCTGAATGATTTTGTTCGCATCACAACCGTTTAATGATGCAGATCATTGAGAAGGTTTAAATGTGGAGTCCTTTTATGTGTGGAACCAGACTTAAGGGTGGTTGTTCCAGTTTCTAAAAAGGCTTATAATTAGCCTGAAGTCCAAATAACCTTGTATGGTCCTGGCCTGGTGAGAAGCAGAGCCATGCTGGCTGGGAAGCTATAAGGACAACCTCAAGGAACCCACACACAGACGCCAAACACNATTTAGACTCAGCTTTATGTGTGGAACCAGACTTAAGGGGTGGTTGTTCCAGTTTCTAAAAAGGCTTAAAATTAGCCTGAAGTCCAAATAACCTTGTATGGTACTGGCCTGGTGAGAAGCAGGGCCATGCTGGCTGGGAAGGTCAAGGAACCCACACACAGACGCCAAACACAGGCACAAAACCTTTATTTAAACATGAACCTAAAACTAAAAACTAAACCCCTCTCCCTACAATCTCGGAGAGTCTCAGTGTAAAGTGTCCTGGCTCCTCCCCAAATCAGTCCTGACTAATCAGGGGAGGAACCTTACAGTCGCTTCCCCTTTGAGCACAGTCAGCAGGGCCACAGAGGAGGGGGTATCTGGTGACTGGGCCCTAAAGCAAAAGGCAAGGACTTGGAGGCAGCACTGCTGTGTATGCATGCTGAGACAGAGCATTGGCTCCTTGTTGCTCTCCAGAGCACCGGGCGGCAAGATGAGGCAGAGCGATGGCTTGCTGGAGCTGTATGGATCACCGGGCAGTGTGTCGAGCCAAGGTGCTGGCTCTGTGGTGCTCTCTCTTGCGGGCGTGATGCTGTCCAATGCACTCTGTCGAAGACACTGGGCTAAAGGCTGTGTTTTGCTTTCGGGGTCCTTGTCTGGAAAGATGCAGCAGCAACACAAATCTGGGCTCACATAGTAGCTGTGTGTTGTCTTGCCTTGTCACATCCCTTGCAGCAACCCTGCTCTTTCTGCTCACCACATAGCTGGTCCTCCTAGTTGGGGACTGGCAGCGAGCTAATCCTGCCACAGGTTTGTTCAGGATCTTCCAGGCTGGTTGCTTCTGTGGCAAAGACCCAGAACAGCAGGTCAAGGGGATCCCACATGGGGTCACTTGAATTCCAGCTGGACTGTTGACATTTCTTTCCGTTCATAGGAATTTCCTTGTGAATTATTTTTAGGTTTCATTGTGTGTTTTTAGTAGGAGTATACAGGATGTAACACTCTGTCTGTGCGAGTCCGACAGGCCTCCTCTGCGAAGGTTCACACTTCTGGGCGGAGATTAAGCGTGTGATCGCTGCTATGGGGCCTCGAGCATTTTCTCAGCCCGGGTAAGCGGCGGTTTTGATTTCAAAGGGCCGGGGCCGGGGCAGAGGCTGAAGTGCTGACAGGCCCTACTGCTCTTTCTCTCAGTTTGGGCAGCACGCCAGCGCTGGCCCCATTGTGCTCCCGCTCCGACTCACCATTGTCTGGAGCGCGGGCAGAGCAGCATTGTATACAAACACCAGCCTGTCAACATCCACTTCCTCCCAGTCTGCTTGCACGTGGAGAGGAAAACACAGTATCCGCGGTGGACAGACTGACACCACTGCTAGCGGCAGTGCGATTAGCCGGGTCGTTGTGTTGAAAGACAGGCTGATCTCACCTGCCCTGTTAGCTCATTGAGTTAAAAACAACAGAGGAAGTAAATAAATGTGCTTATGTATTATCTATATATGTGCTGAACACCTCATGACCCCTGGTTCCAGAAAGTTTCTCTCTCGGTTGGCCTTGTTTACATCTCAGTGACTGAGTTATGCAGTAGAGCGGGAAGAGCGGCCCAAAACAGTGTTAACACTGATACACAGCAGTGCTGCTAACATAAAACCGAAGGGTTTGAGAGTAATAATCTGCAGCAGTAGTGTGTGATGAACTCATCTGTGTTGCTCCTGATAATTCTCCTGCAGAATTTTATTAAAGCTGTAATCACATCCACCTGAAGCTGTGATGAAATAAGCCAGGAGCTGGTCGGTTGCACCAGCTGTACATAGGTGACTAAGTCTTTATTTATGCATGACTAAATCAAAACAGGTTGTGCCATAAAAAACTAGCTTTAACATTGGGCTTGGTAGTTCCAAATTATTTTCACCTCCTCCTGAACAGGCGTAACTACAGGCGAAATTAACATAAACCACGTGAATGACTCAGTGACAATAAGTCTTCAGATTTATTTAATTAGATCCCTACATACTATTCACCATTATGCTGGTATAGACTGGTTCTGATCATGTTAAAGCCACATACACATTCATTAGTTAGTTGTTACTAGTTAAGGCATGGCTTAAGGATTTGTGCACTCAAAGTTTTACTAGCCAGTGTTAAACGAGCCAGTGTTAACTAAGAACTGAGTCCAGTCCAGGTGTTTTATAAGTCTGTATATACCTATAAACCGGTTAATGTAACAGATCATTATCAATATAATCCCAAGTAATATGTTTCAATAAAAGCCTGTTAAATTCTACCAAGTTCATTTTTTTATGGCTAAAATAAATAGATGCAGGCTGAAGGACCACTAAGTCTGATGCACTTAATCACTTAAAAGAAGCAGGAAGAGTCGCTGTGAGCAGCAGCCAAGATGTGTTTTCTTTTTCTTCAACATTGCAAACATTGATGCACAAACTTGGCTGCACCGCATTCTACAGAAACGACAATAACTTATGGAGATCCACCACCTCATTCAGAAGCTGAAGCCACATAACAAGCAATTCCAAAGGTGTTTTCACATGTTAGTGGTGGAATTCAAGGCTTGTTGCTCATCACCCTACAGGGAGCCCATAGCCATTGCCCAGTGCCATGTTCGTTGAACACTATTAAACAGATGTGAGCGTTCATTGGCGAGGGAGGCTTTCTAGTTTTTTAGTCTAATGTACTCACCATCATTCCCCAGCCTTTCAGCTAAGGTCCACCGTAATGTTTTTAACGTCTATATTTTTATATTTTTATGGCCAGTTTGTTGCTTGTCGTATAAGCATTTTGTGCTCTACTACAAGCAAGATAAGCTGTTCAGCTGCCATCTTGATTCACATTTCTTTGGGCTGCAACCATGACGATAGAGCTGTCATTTGGTCAGCCTGATTTTAATGCCTTGTCAAAAAACGAAGGCTACTCAGGTTAAAAAAAAAAATACAGCGTCACAGTCCCTCAGTTTTGGACTCAGTGTGTATATAGGTGTATATTTGTTTTCAGTACTTGATATGCACTTTAACTCAGTGTGAGTTCAAGAGTATCATTATAACCATGGTAACCAAAGGATTTGCTAGCTGTGAACAAAACGTACCAGTTCTCTGTAAACTGACCTGCTGTAAACTGCTGTCATTAAAAATTCTAACTCAGCATTTTGTGATTAGTGAAAAGGGAAAGTTATTTTTGATCACAATGTTGAACAACAAAGAATAGCATGATAAAACTGAATATTTTATTTTTATTACATCTATAGTGTAGACATGGTTCCTCCTTGTTTACTTTTGGAAGCTTAGTAACACTGGATTAGAACTAATCCCCTGTGTGAAGGCCTGGGCAGATCTCACTGTTCTTTTTTACGTACTATCAAAATATGCTATATTACAGATACCAAAAGAAAGCTTAATATAACATAAGTGTAATCAAAACAACACTTCATGAAGAACTAAGCTGTGGATTTCAAAAACCATCTTGTTGTATGTGAAACAAGCCCAATATTAGTTTGGCAAAGTTTCATAGCAGCAGATGAGGAGCCTTGTGTTTGTAAGGCCAGGTATTGGAGCTGCCTGTTGCTGTCTACAACACTGTACAATCTGGTGTTTTTAAGATCAGTGAAACCAAAGAGAACAGTGACACAAGTTAATGCTGGGTCGTATACTGTACAAATGTTGATTGTTCTTTATTCATGAACTCAGAAACAAAAAGTACATTGAAATGCTTGTGGTGAGGCTGAAGTAACTTCTCTCTATAGCTGTACAATACAGTATAATAGTTAATTAATAGTTAATAGTTAATAGCTAATTGCAAAAGTTAACACCACCAGTTAAATGACATGTATCGTTGTATTTCTAAATGGAACAACAATGAGCTCCAGAGAACCTAAATATGGCATTTGGTTCCTAGTTGTTCTGGTAGGTTCTATTTATTTGCAAATTGAAAAAAATACATAAGTATGTAAATAAATACAGCATAAAATATTAGATGTGCCATGAATTTTACACATACAGCTCTGGAAGAATTTAAGAGACCACCTCAAAATGATCAGTTCCTCTAGTTGTACAGTTTCTGGGTTTGTGTTGGACCAAAATGAGCAGTTCTGTTTGATTCTATACCCTACTGGAAACACGTCTCCCAAATTCCACATCAAATATTGTATTTAGATCTGTTTATTTAGAAAATCACTAATGATCCTCCAGAAGCCTGTTTTTTGAACCATGCTCGCTGTGCATTTCACCCCAGCCACCGCTCGCCAGTCTCTCTGTAGGTCACTTGAGGTCATCTTACGGTGGTTAAGTGACACTGGAATGAGGTGGCGCTCATCACGGTCAGTAGAGAGTGGTTTTGGCCCTCTGCCAGTCTGTAGCTGTGTTGTCCCGTGTGTTTGCTGGTTGACCTTGTTCTTATGAACCAGACGCTCACTGTATCTGCCAGTAAAGCTAGAACCCAACCTTCTGTTCCTCACTAAGAACCTGCTGTACATGTGGAGATGCTGATTTAAGAAGAAACTGGAGTGGGCTCTTATTTATTTCTAGAGCTGTATCTGTCTGACTGGCCAACAAAATTCACAAATGAGGTTGGTATAGGAATACTGGAAGATAACCGAATGACAGCTTACTCGAATCTGTTTAACTACATATCATGTTACATTAGATCCTGCACTACATGGTACTCTGCTCTCCCCTAATATGCAAATGAAATGTGTGAACAATGGAGCTAGTGGTCATTCTTCAGAAATGCAGTTAGATCATCCTTGTTCATAACAATTCCTACAAAGGGAATTATGAGATCAGGTTGCAGTGATAGTGTAACAGTCCAAAACTAATCTTAATCCGTGTCTGGCAAACCGGTCTCTCACGACACGCACACAAAAAGGATTTATTGTTCCATCTTAAAAAAATAGATATTTTACAATGTCTCCGTGGCTGCCTGCAAGAGAGAGCCAGGCCGCTTTTCAGTGCTCCAAAGTTGTACAGAGAAGCAGAGAGCTATCTTACAGTAGCAAGCTGAAAAGCACCTTATATTTTAATGCAGGACAATGGGGTCTATTCAGACTCAGGTCCCTAACTGGTGTGCCTTACTGAGGGCGGCCATTGGCTGCCTGGACAATGAGCATTGTTCTTGGTGGTCTGCGATTTCGCTGTGAGGGAGAGAGAGAGAGCGAGAGAAAGAAAGGCTGTTATTCACATTAAGAGCAAGTCTGTTTGTCCCTGTTGCAACAGCCCACTTGAAATGAAAACAGCAAGCCTGAATAAACTGTCTCTTTATTCTCTCTCGTCAATCACTTCATACTTTCAATCAAACGACTCCATTGTCCCGGCCTTTTGGTCACAGCACAGGGAACAGTATGGCGCATTGACTCGCCGCAGACAGATTATGTTATTGGAATGGCTTTTCCAGACCAAAGAGAGGGTGCCCAAACAATAGTGAACTTGTTGTACGTGAAACAAGCCCAATATTCGTTGGGCATAGTTTCATACCAGAGGATTCCTGCAGAACCTTGTGTTTGTAAGGCCAGTAATTGGTGCTGCATGAGATGTTTCCATCTACAACACTGTACAATCTGGTGTTTTTAAGATCAGTGAAACCAAAGAGAACAATGACACAAGTTAATGCTGTGAACAGGGTTGGGTCGTATACTGTACAAATGTTGATTGTTGACATGTATCGTTGTATTTCTAATTGAAACAACAATGACACATCAGCTCCAGAGAACCTAAATACGCCATTTGTTTGCTAGTTTGCTAGTTGCTAGTTTGCTAGTTGCTCATTTCTATTCATTTACATTTCTATTCAAATACGTAAATAAGTAAATCAATACAGCTTAAAATATATGATGTCTTTTACACATTTCATTATTTTCCCAATATGCTAAATGAAGTAAATAAACACTAATTGTGCATTAAATATGAAGGATTATATGACTTACTACATTTATGTCAAAATAATAAGTATGCATGTGCTCAGGGATATGTACTGTATCTTACTGGAGTGAAGACCGGACTACAACCAAATAGCAGCAGTACAGTAAACAATTACCAAATTATGAAAATGTACACAAATGTACGCAATTAGCTGTAAGTGGTAAAGTCAATGAAAGTAATGTATGCAAATGTAGTGGTGGACTGCCAGCAAGGGCTGAAAGTACAGCTGAAAATGCAAATAACTTTCCATACCGGGAGACTGTAGTAGTCTATATTCATACTCAGAAACCGTAACTAGCCGAACTACAATTGCTATGTAGAGATCTCACAATACCACTTTTTTTCCCAGTACCAAGACTGTAATTATGAGTATTGTCAGTACTGATACCAGTTTAATTCTTCTCCCCTTAAAATCTACTAAGTGTAAAATTAGCCACTTTTAACTGCAACCATTCATTAAGATCTGTTAGTATCTAATTTGAGTGAGTGCTATTTCAGGCTAGATGTGTTACAGGATTGCATTTTCCCTTCTGGTATCAGCCTGATATCCACACCTGGTGTCTCGTCAGTCTGTTTAAAGTAATGGCTCAGCAAAATATATTCAATGCCTACATGATATGTGGTAAATGGCTTTTTGTGAACACAGTGAAGTTCTGTTCATTTTATAGTTCACAGATAGTTTTACTGTGCTCCAAACCACACAGTCAAGCCTGTGCGACCTTAATGAAGCTGGATGTGGTTTGAATGGGTCAAGGGAGGTTTTGCACATGTACTTTCAAAACAGATTTAAATGAGTGTTGTCCATGCACAGCGAGGAGGTACCTACATAATTCCATCTGGATGACATGGATGAAAAGGTAATAACAGCTAAATGACCCAAAACGTAATGAATACATAGACAAAACAGCACATTTATTTAGGGATGCATTGGATACTGTTGTAAATAAAACCCTGCATCCAAAACTTTGGGTTGCTATGCAAAAAAAAACAAAATGTGCAAATCATTTAAACCCTATATTTCATTAAAAACAGTACAAAGACTGTTGTGTAAAGCTTAAACATAATTAACAACAAATTAGGCTAATTGGCAAAATGTCATAAACATGATTGGGTATGACTGGGTAATGCACATGCCATGTTTAACTTGCACAACTGTGGAGGCACAATTAGTGCTGAATGTTATATATGGGTTTGGAGCAATATGTCGTCGCTGTCCAGTGAAAAACATGTATCTACATTTTTGTCCATTTTCACTTTTATGCCTAATTTGACCACAGCAGCTGCTGTTTACACTGTGTGAAAATATCATGATAAATGGACCAACAGAAATGGGCCAAAAGTGCTTGGAAAGACGTCTGGTTCCATTGACTTCTATTAAAGTTAAATTAGGTTTTTGTCCTCTACTGTAAAGTTGCCATTTTGGAGATACTTGTTTTTCTTTGGACAGCGACGATATGCTGCCATCTGGGTGACGTCTTTTTCAGGGAAGGCCTTCCTTCTTTCAGCAAACAGTTCCAAAATCCTGGTGCTAAACTGCTCTGCCTGTGGTCCAGATCTGTCCAGATCTACATTCACTATTACACAAAATCGCTTCCTCACATATCATAACACTATTGGATGCAAGCCATGTTGTTTATCCTAATACTGGTTAACACTGTACTGCGCTTTACAACAGTTTTACCACTGTATAGAAACAGAACTGACCAAACCACATAATAAAGCTAATTTGTAAAGTAGCAAAATTCATTCACCACTTATCCTCCAGGGTTGTGTAGGGTGCTGGAGGGTTGCTGGATCTCAGCACTCATTGGGCGAAAGGCAGGAGCCATGCTGTATAGGTCACCTGTCCATTACAAGATGCTCATTGGGTGGAAGGCAGGAACCATCCTGACCAGGTGACCTGTCCATCACAGGATGCTTGTTGGCCGAAAGGCAGGAAACACCCTGAATAGGTCACCAGTCCATCACTGGATACTCATTAGGCAGAAGGCAGGAACCACCCTGGACAGGTCACCTGTCCATCACAGGATGCTTGTTGGCTGAAAGACAGGAAACACCCTGAATAGGTCACCACAGTTTCACTGTGTGAAAATATCATGATAAATGGACCAACAGAAATGCTGAACTGTTAAGAACCTGAAATATCAGAATATCAGCCTATATCAAGCAGGAACAGGAAACAGTTCATTTTCAAAACTACTGAGTGTTGTTAAAAGAAGAGGTGATGCACCACCGTGGTAAACTTGAGTCATAACTGTGCTGAAATGTGCATTGCTGGCATCAAATTCAAAATGTACCTATATTTTCCAAAAGCAGTTCAAACTCGCAGTATAGACATTAGATATATTGATTTTCAGTTAAAGAGCTTAAAGAACTTTATTTATATTTTACACAGCGCCCCGACTCTCTTGGAAATGGGGTTATAGTGTCACACTTCCGGGTTTCCCCGCTGCCTCTGACCTCCCGGACTCCATTTCCCAGAGTTCACTCCATGATGACGTCATAGCCACGTGTCCCAAACCCACCAATCACACTTCATTTGCCCGATCAACGCTCCTGAATTTTAACTAGACTCACCTGCAGCTCGTTTCCCCTTCAGTACTTACAGCCCTCAGTTACAATCCCTCATGGTGAAGTGTTGCCAAACCCCGTTTGCATACTAAGTGGGCCCTCTATATTTCTCTGATTGCTATCTCTGGTTTTGACTCATCTTTGTTCTCTGACTCTTTCCCTCTCGGATTCTCCCTTTTGGTTTTGTCCGCTTGTTTGATTGTTTACCTGGTTTTGACCTCCCTTTGATGTCTGGATTTCTCTCTGGAGGCTCCTCTGATGTGTTTGCCCGTTTATCTGACCCTCTGGTTCTTGACCCCTGCCTGTCTCTCGTACTTCCCCTCAGCCTCGTTGCTGGTTCTGATTATCAACTTGTCAAATAAACACTCTCTGACTTTTAGCTCGGCGCGCGTTGAAGTACATTTGTTCTTGACATATAGACGAATTTATGCAGAACTCATACTAAACAGAATTTTTATAGGCCTTTAAATGTCTTTACGGAACCAGATTTTTACGAGACTGGCCCACCAGAAAACATAATTAATTGTATTAAAATATATTTGAAATCCACGACTGATTGACAGGTTCATTCACATCCTGCTTTGTAAACAAACATGCCTCTCAAGAGGCGGGGCTGTGTTCTGAAAATACATGGCTTTGAATTTGCATGATTAGAATGTGGCAAGTATTTGCACACAAATCAAATGTGTTATATCACCACACTGCTTGCCAAAAGTGAATTTGAATTAAGCCATTGTGTTAATGCAGAATATTTGTGTGCAACCAATCATCACATTTTATTCATGAACCTTTTTTGAATGTTATGAAGGAAGCGGAGGGACAGCTGTGTGCAGTGGATGCCTACAGCTAGCCTTACTAAGCAGCGGTTCGCCAAACCATTGCATGTTTATTCATAAGCATTTGAACAACATCATGATATCATTGTAGGCTCACCTTCAAACCCTAACAGTGAAACTGAATCTGACAATGTGTGACTAAAGCTAAACAGACACTTTGGTTATTACTGAATTAATTATGGAATGCTATGTATCCCAAAGTCCTGGAACATGGTCTGGATTCCCTGAGCTGTTTTGAAAGATGCTTTGCATACCTCACATCTCCCACTGCAGCTGCAGTATCCTATCATCCAGGTGAGCGAGTTGGAACTGAGTGCCTCTGACATCTCCTGGCTGGGTGTCAGTGCCTGAGTGAGAGCTGGATACTGTTTCAGTTCCCTCAGTGATCTGCACTCATCAGGGTTCACTAGCACTGTGTGTTCCCCCTTCCACGCAGCCATCCAGGAATGAAAGCTATGATGCGGGCTGCCCACACTTTACCCACAGCGCTGACCGAGTGAAGTGAGGAAGGTTCCGTATAAGCATTTATGCAAAGTAGCTTATATACGCATGTTCAGAGAAGCGAGAGAGATCTGTCTATATCTACATTCACTATTACACAAAATCGCTTCCTCACATATCATAACACTATTGGATGCAAGCCATGTTGTTTACCCTAATACTGGTTAACACTGTACTGCGCTTTACAACAGTTACCACTGTATAGAAGCAGAACTGAACAAACCGCGTAATAAAGCTAATTTGTAAAGTAGCAAAATTCATTCACCACTTATCCTCCAGGGTTGTGTAGGGTGCTGGAGGGTTGCTGGATCTCAGCACTCATTGGGCGAAAGGCAGGAGCCATGCTGTATAGGTCACCTGTCCATTACAAGATGCTCATTGGGTGGAAGGCAGGAACCATCCTGACCAGGTCACCTGTCCATCACAGGATGCTTGTTGGCCGAAAGGCAGGAAACACCCTGAATAGGTCACCAGTCCATCACTGGATACTCATTAGGCAGAAGGCAGGAACCACCCTGGACAGGTCACCTGTCCATCAAAGGATGCTTGTGGGGCAGAAGGCAGGTGTTAACCTGAATAGGTCACCCGTCCATCACAGGATACTCATTAGGCGGAAGGCAGGAACCACCCTGGACAGGTAACCAGTCCATCACAGGATACTCATTAGGCAGAAGCTAGGAACCACCCTGGACAGGTCACCTGTCCATCGAAGGATGCTTGTTGGGCGAAAGGCAAAAAACTCCCCTGATTGCATGTCTATGGACTGTGGGAGGAAACCCATGCAAACACCGGAAAAAACAAGGAAACATGCAAACAAATGGCAGAACCACACAAAACCACAACAAACACGTTATACGTTGAGGTGTAGCTGTATGCAAATGTTTGTGTGGCCCAGTCAGATTACAGGGTTTGTTGAAGTGAAAATAAGTACACATCCTCTACACACTTAAAACCATGATTCCTGAGCAAAGAAAAGATCTGTATTTTATATAGAACCATAAACACTCAGACCTCTTTGGGTTCTTCAGATTGATTGACACTGTGCTGTAGATCAATCTTTATAGAACAGATAACAGATACAACTGTCAGGTGTGTGGTGGGATTTTTACAGCTGTTGAAGGCAGGAACCCCACAGAATTGTTTCAATCGTTGCTGCTACAGCCTTCATTCTCGGATCCGTCAGTGTAATGACTGCTTTGCGTTTTTTCATGGTGGAACCGCAACCTAATTTTCTGAATACCCTATGAGTCAAAGGCTTTGGGCCTGGTCTGAAGGGTTAGGTCATAGAGTGAATATGATCGTGGTGGTTGGCAGAGGATCTGTTAAACATGAGGAAGGGTACAAGAGCTGAAGCAGTCTCACTGAATATAAAGCAATCAGCCATTAAGGAAAGGGAAGAAACCGTTTGGTTAGTTATTGGGTAAAGGCACAGAAAGGAAAAGAGATGACACCCATACAAGCACTAAATAGCGAGAGTACGTGATTTGTGTGGCGGGGATTAAGAAGAATTAGGAGATCTTTCTACCTGAGGTTCGGTGACGCAGGTTCTTACGACAGAGAGATGTGTCTCTATGTGCACAGACACATACAGTATTTGAAATATCTAGCTGTGAAATGGTGAGTAGATGGTCCTCTTTCACATGGCTCTGAAGACTAGGGGTGGGCAATTTGACAATATGCCGTTGTGATAAATTAGGTCACAATCAGGGTTGAGATGCAGGACACTTTCCCGGTGGGCTGACATACCATTGGACCAATATAATAAATGTATAAATTTAGACATATAGACATTTTTTATATATATATATAGATGTCCAGCCTATAAAACATGGGCATCAACCCACTGGTTCATTTTCTACACTGACACAGAACTGGCCCAATCACACCCTCCCTCTCTGTCCTCTCTGTTTCTTGTGCCAGATGATGTGACTCAGAGCCACAAATCTGCTGATGGATGTACAATGGAGAAACGCAAGCGCAAGAAGGGTGCGGAGACGTTGCAAGAAAAAAAAAAATAGATGTGAATGTTACGGTGGCCGAGAAGTGCAAAACAAATTAACATTTCAGAAAACAAAGTTAAAAAAATAAAAACTAATTTACAAATGAAAAAAAATAACATTCAATAAAACAAAATTACAAAGCAAAAACAATTTTACAAAGGCAAAAAAATATTACATTTCAGAAAACAAAATTACAAAATTAAAAACAAATTTACAAGATGTGAAACACTTTTACCAGTACCGAAACACTTTTACAAACTGTGAATTCTGACGGAAAGGGCGGGTCTAACACACAGGAAGTGCTTGTTGCGGACTCTTGTCAGTCAAACTGTTTGGCGGTGGTAGAGTGGGTGGAAGTAAGAGNCTGTGAATTCTGAGGGAAAGGGCGGGTCTAACACACAGGAAGTGCTTGTTGCGGACTCTTGTCAGTCAAACTGTTTGGCGGTGGTAGAGTGGGTGGAAGTAAGAGATGAACAGGCGACGTCTAAACCACTTAGAGCTGGAGATGTTAAGGAAGGTAAGTGGGCTGTAACACCAGCTGTAGTGGAGAACCAGCTAGCTAGCTTAAAATGTCTGAGAGCTTTTACAGCCCACTGTTTACAGCCCACGTGGTTTAGAGTCGCCTGTTCGTCTCTTTCTTCCGTCTGCTCTTTAAAAACTCTAAAGACCTTCACCAGGACAAACAGAAGCGTGTCAGCTGGATAAAACACGTGCCACAAAATGGACAAAACATGCTTTAACATTATCACCATCCCAAACTCCACCCACTCTACCACCGCCAACAGTTTGATTGACAAGGGTCCGCAACAAGCACTCCCTGTGTGTTAGACCCGCCCTTTCCCTCAGAATTCACAGTTAGTAAAAGTGTTTCGGTACTGGTAAACGTGTCACCTCTTGTAAATTTGTTTTTATTTTTGTAATTTTGTTTTCTGAAATGTTAATTTTTTTTTGTTTGTAAATTTGTTTTTATTTTTGTAATTTTATTTTCTGAACTGTTAATTTGTCTTGCGCTTCTTGGCCACCGTAGAATGTGGCCAAATGTGCAATAGTAACACACATGTGTACAGCTAAAAATAACACCGTCATAACGTGACACCTACTCCTACTGCTCAGTCTGTCAATGTCAAAAACGCTAAGCGTAGCCTAATGCAGTCACAACTTCGGCTGACTACTCTACCGTTAACTAGCTGAAGTTATTTTGTCACCATGGTGTTGGCTAAGAGTTGCTGTGAGTGATCTTAATCACTCATCATAAAATAATCAAAATATTATTCAGATTATTAGGTTCAGGGTTCCATTGTGCAAATGCTGTGTAATACAGCCTACAACAACTCTAGCTCCACTGGGCTAAACGTATGCCTGCTTAGGTATGAACAGCCGAGAAGACCAGAAGGATGGAGTACTTATGTATAATGACTGACTGGCTGTGGTGGGCTGTCTAGGCCAAAAAAGGCCGGGCCAGCTTTTTGTCCCAGTTCAGCCTTGGTCACAGTATGCTCACCAGTACTGCACGTCTGATAAAAAGACATGTTTGTAGCAGGAGTCTGAACTGGTTTGAGGAACTAAAAAAACAGCTGAAATATTAAGTATTAATTTGAAATCTCTGTTTCCAGTTATTGATGTTGTATCTTTGTTCCATGTAGCACACTAGTATATTATTTAGGTCTTAGCTCATGTGATTTAATTCAATGTATCTTGGCATGTATATACGTCTGTGGTTAGGCTGTAGATCCATTCGGTAATCATGAACTATTAGTAGACAGTAGTTTGGAATGCCCACTCTTGTTTTCTGTCTCATAAGTGTTTGTTTGTGATATGTCTCATGATGCGAGAGGTCATTAGACAGCTAGCCTGCCTCTGCATGTTTTAATGATTCATTGATAAACTCTATTATAGTTATCATTTATTTGATCATAAAACTTCCTGTTTATTATGGGTTAATGCAAAGCTACACATATACACGCACGGAGCACTTTATTGGGAACACCTTCTTGTATCTACACTCATTGTTTATTTATAAAGTTGCACTTTGTAGTTCTATAATTACAGACTGTATTCCATCTGATTCTCTGCGTACTTTGTTAGCCCTATTCCACCCTCTTATTTAATGGTCAGGACCCCCAAAGGACCACCACAGAGCAGGTATCACTGTATGTGGGAGGTGGATCATTCTCAGCACTGCAGTGACACTGATCTGTTGTTGGTGGTGTGCTAGGGTGTTTTTGGGCTGGTACGAGTGGATCAGATACAGCAATGGTAAGAATAACGTATGTGAAGCTTTTGGAATTATCTGCGTTTGTGTATGACGCCTTCTTAAAATATAGTCTGGTCTTCATCTAAGTTCCAATAAAGAACAAACCCAGTCTGTTTGAACTAAGAAACAAACAATGTATTGTTCTTGTCTAAATTTAATGCCTCATTCAAATAGTCAGGCTGTGTAGGCTGGAAACAGTAAGTGAACCTCCAACCTCTAGGCTAATGGCTTCAACAAAACCTAATTGGAGTCAGGAGTTAGCAAAGCTGAAGTCTGATCTTTGAAATGAGATGGAGGTGTTGCTCAAAGCTACTCAACATTTTGAGTTTGCTAAATCAAATGCAATACGAAGCATCTGCTAATGTGAACCATGCCATCTCAGAAGACCTAGAATTAAAAACTGTTGATTTGCATAAAAGGCTACAAAGTAAAGGCATATACAGCTCTGGAAAAATTTAAGAGACCACCTGAAAATGATCAGCGTCTCTAGTTGTACAGTTTCTGGGTTTGTGTTGGACCAAAATGAGAAGTTCTGTTTTATTCTACACACTACTGGAAACACGTCTCCAAAATTCCAGATCAAATATTGTATTTAGATCTGTTTATTTAGAAAATCACTAATGACCCTCCAGAAGCCTGTTTTTAGAACCATGCTCGCTGTGCATTTCACCCCAGCCACCGCTCGCCCGTCTCTCTGTAGGTCACTTGAGGTCATCTTACGGTGGTTAAGGGACATTGGAATGAGGTGGCGCTCATCACGGTCAGTAGAGAGGGGTTTTGGCCCTCTGCCAGTCTGTAGCTGTGTTGTCCTGTGTGTTTGCTGCTTGACCTTGTTCTTATGAACCAGACGCTCACTGTACCTGCCAGTAAAGCTAGAACCCAACCTTCTGTTCCTCACTAAGAACCTGCTGTACATGTGGAGACGCTGATTTAAGAAGAAACTGGAGTGCTCTCTTATTTATTTCCAGAGCTGTATATATTAATCAGTTTACAGCTACACAAATTCTATATGAATGGAGACATTTAGTATTGTGTCATCCAAGATCAATGCTCAGTACAGTAAACTATAAGAAACCAAAATGATAAAAAACATCGAACGGATGAAGCTAGTGCCTACCGTTTAGCAGCCACGCGTGCGAAAAAAGGGACATATGGAATTGTGCAATCCATCTACAGCTAAGATTAATTTTTTGTGTGTGTGTGTGTGACAGCAATACACCAATAATGAACCCCCCACCCCCACAAAGCAAGAACCGGCCCTGGGTGCGGACTGAAGTATTCGGCTCAGGTGTGAAAATTCCCTTACAGGATCTTGTCATGGTGGCCGGCTGCCAGCTGAAGTTCAGTAGAAGCTGGGTGATGCACCAATGACCCGAAGCATCAAAGTAAATTTGTCACAGAACAGCTTCAAAGCCCAGATCTTAACCAAATAGTGCTGCGCAATGTCACCAGACAGCCAAAGAAAAAAGGCTAAGCTTCAGCAGCTCTGTAAGGATGAACGGTCTGATATTCCTTCTGTGTGTCGTGCAGCTCTGATCTGCAGCCTCCGGAACTGCTTGCTTACAAAAGGTGCTTATTAAAACCGAGGGTTCGCTTACGTTATCTTCTTCAGCATTGTGAATGTTTAATTGGTGTGTGTAATAAACACATGAACGATTATAGCTGTTTGTGTGCTATACTTCTTCTTGCCACGTTGCATAAAAAGAGAAAGAAAATTAATAGCCTTTTTTTAATGTGGATGTTTCCCGGATGTTAGAAGAAACTCATATCATGCTACATAATCCTGTAAGTATTGTGATGTTATGTTTATGCCATGTTGCCTTCTCTTATTAACAAATATTCTCAACTGCGTTATAATGCTCAAGCCTTTGTGAACACCGGTCCTAGATCAGGAAAAAAGGGCTCCCTCCGTGCATTCGGAATAGCTCAGCAAGAGCCGGTGCGAAGCCTTCAGCAGGTGCTGAGTCAGAGCACCGAGGAATGCGAGAAGAATGGGGACGGCACGATAGCGTGAGTGTGTGTACAGAGATACCAGCCAGAGTGAGTAAGCCAGAGAAGGAGGGGGGCGGGGGTGAGGGGGGGGTGGAGACTCTCTGGGGATTGCGTGCGGACATCAAATGTTTACCTGTAAGAAAAAGAGAGGGGAAGGTGAGGCCGGGAAAAAAGGAGGGTGAAAAAAAACGGCTGTGGTTTACAGGAGTGGGCGGGGACCCAAAGCCAAAAGCATGAGCTTCGCACGCAACTTAACAATACGACCTTTATGAACGCTGTATTGCGTTAGCGGGTGAGGACACACACACACACTCACACTTACACACACACACACGCGCGCACGCTAACACACGCATGCAGGAAGAGAGCCAGTATTTCATTGTCAGTGGAATTTCAATGGTAGAATTCCCTTATCTAAAGCAATAGGTCACATTGTAAAACCAGTTGATTGTTTTTTGTTCCCCCTCACTCTTTCCATCTCAGAGCCTGAAACTTGCACACACTGAAACGTATACGGGATTTAACACACAGTACATTGATGTATACTAATGAAAGGAGAATGAAGATGTATGGATGACTATAAGTACTTATACTAAAGCTAGTAAGCTTCACTATAAAGATATAAACAAAGTTTTATGTTCTATGTTGGGGTCATTCAAGCTAGAATTTCATATAATAGTCATAACAATTGTACATATATATATATATATATATATATATATATATATATACAACAATTTGTGTGTGTGTGTTTGTGTATATATATATATATATATATACATACATACACAACCACTGCCTGAAAGGCACTTTTAAAGGAAAATACAAAACCGTGGACTTTGAATGTAAGTCGGGATAAAATATTCCTAGTATTTTTGGAGAATATGCATGCAATGTTCCGTTAACGTTTTCAGCAGGAAGTTTCTGTTGGTTTCCAGAATGTTCTTTCTAAAGGTAGAAGAACGTTTTCTAAAATATCATGTCATCTCAGGTCTTACTAACATCCATAAAACATTACCCGAATGTTGCACTGAGTATAAATTGTTCCTTTGTTAACATAACATAATCTGTGGTCTTGGCAACATCCTCAAAGCATCCTCTGAATGTTGCAATTAAAATGTTATGTCTCAGTTAGCATTTAACCTTATAGGAACATTATCTGAAATTATAAACATCTTTAAAATGAACATTAGACTTTAAAACTTTATTAAAACTTGAACGTAACGTTCCTTTTTGGAGCGATGCTGTAGAAGAACCTCAACTTCTTTAGTCCTAAAGAACCTTCCACCTGATGTTCCTTTAGCACTTTCGTAAGTGAGATATGCAGAAAGCAGAACACTGTGTAATGGTTCTATACCAATTAAAGCTTGTTCCTAAAACCCTAGTCCCGAGCCATTAAGAACGTAGATTAACACTATCCCTATAGTGTCCCTATCGCCGTGGTGCGTCCTTGCCTAGGAAAAGTGTGGCTTTTTGGCCTTTTGTGAAGAGAGCTTTTTGTTAAACAGCTAAAGGTAAAACAGACAAAGGTCATAAACTTTGCCTTGGCTCCGTTTACGGGCTGTGATGAGGCAGAGAGCTGACTACAGCATTGCGTGTTAAGAACAGATCCTGCTCCGTGACCTGAGGTGCCTATGGCTAAATCAGTGGGCTTGCTATATGATGTGTCTGTGTGAGTGTGTGTTTGAGCAACTGCCAGTGTTTCAGTTTGTGTGTGTACATGCCTTTCTGTGTGTGTGTGCGCGCGCATGTGTGAGGTGCTGATACACTCGCACGCGGCCTGGGCCGTCCTCCTGTGTGGAGCGTCGGCAGTGTGTGTAGAGGCACAATGGGAGGCATTGTTCTGGAGGCAGGCCCCTGCGTGCTCACTCTCCCTCACGCTCCCTCCTCTACCTGCACACGCAGACAGGTGTATTCCTCCTAGTCACGCATAGCCACCGTGCCAGCACTCTGCAGTTCAGCCTGCTCCTCTGCAGCACACCCTGCACTGCTACAGCCTGCTGTCAGGATCAGCCCTGTTTGTCTGTGCAGGACTATTAGAAATAAATCTAATTACTGTGTTAGGAGTATTACTTATTGCTTTGTTGTCACATGTGTTCCTTCCATTTTATTATCATTTATTTTATTTGTAATGTGTTATCATGTGTATATATTAGTTATTTTCTGCACTTGAATGCATGAAATAAAGCATGATGAATGATGAACATTATGAAGATGATAATGATGATTATTCTTAATATTATTATTAATAATAATAGTTAATTAAAAGTTGATTAAAAGCAATTCAGTGCCTCATTACTAGATTAAAGTATTTTTTAGGTTGAATGGACAAACCATTTTTAGGGTGTTATTTAGTTATTAATCTATTCCACCCACTAGATCTGGGATGTCCCCTTGCAAGCCAGGCTTAGGCCTACCGTCAGACAGTCTGGGTGCATTTCGTCCCTCAACATGGCCAAGAACTGCCTACTTTGACAAACCATCAAACCATCCAGAGTCTATTGTTGTGTCCTGCATAAATTATATTAAACGCTTAAAAAAAAGCTCTTTCAAAGACAAAATTTCATGAGCCGCATAGAATGTTTTCATCCAGTGACTAGATCCCTCTTTTACCTTTTTCTGAAAAGACTCACTCATGACACACATGTGTTTTGGATGATAAAACCTGCTGCATGGAAGTGCATTCACATGGATGCACAGGTAGCCAATCAGAACGAAACTGACAAAATCCTGATTTTTGTGGCTAGCTAAACGTACAAAAGATGTTAATCCTGTGGACTAACTAGAAGGCCCAAGGCTAGCATATGTGTCCTCTGAGACTCAGTAAGCCCATCCCCTGCATCTTTTCAGACTAGGATAGTGAATAGTTCTATGTGCTTGTAGGAGAACACTACCTACCAGTTCTGTTGGTACCCATATTGGATAGTACATTGGCTGGTATCATGCTGAGTGAAGGTGTGAGAGGGCGGGACATCCAGATAAGGAAAGGCCAATTATGCTCTTTTGAACTCCCAACTATGGATGGCTGTAGCGTAGCCAGGGATCTACCTCTTCAGTCCCAATAGGACCAGTGATTTGATGGTTGTTTGATTTTGTGATTTATCTTTCTGATTTATCTAATGCTGTGTGACTTGTACTTTAATCGCACTAGGCAATCACACTAGAGCCCATGGCAAGGGACGTGGAAGGCATGGTAACCAAAATCTTAACTACGTAGTCTAATGTAAACATTTGGGTTAAAATAGATGCCAGTGGGTGGAGTGGTATACCTGAAACACATCCACTTACACATGTACGCTTTCTGGCCTTATAACCAACACAACTATATGTCACCCACAGCTGAGCAGTCAACATCAAGGGTGCCTCCACTTGTCATTCAACCAGCACAATGAACATAGTGAATTGTAGTCTTGCTTTTTCTTTCATTTGTGTTTGTTATAGAAATGTTATTCTATTATATGTGGCCATTTTACTGAATTAATACATTACACTAACATTACCGGAGAGAATAATAAGCTAAATATATACAAAATCAACAAAGCCATGTGAAAATACTACTAGTAATAACAAAATTATGTTGTTTTGTTTTGTATTTTTGTTGTTTTGCTGTATTTTTGTATGTATGGCCACATGATGAGCAGTTAGCTCCCGTTGTTTTGAAGTAAAAGTCTCTCAAAGACTGAAAATCAGGGTGCAACATTAAGAACTGTCACTACTGAAACACATATCATCTATAATTAATCTCTTTTGTGTCTTAATGAAGAATATTCTGATTTGATCTGTGTATGGCTGTTCAAAACTGGCTTTGCTAGTCATGTGCTGGCTAGCATTTTTGAGTTATGATCAAATTGAGCTACTATTGTCCAGGGGTGGACAGTAACTTAGTAAATGTAATTAGTTACTGTACTTAAGCAGTTTTTCTGTGTATCTGTACTGAAGTATTTCCATTTTGGATGACTTTGTACTTTAACTCTATTACATTTTGAATATCTTACTTATTACTCCACTACGTTATGTGAAGTCTGTCGTTCCTTTTGGCTTATGTGTGTATAAAAACGTAACATGTCAAAACGAAACAAGCTTCTTCATGGATTCTTGGCATCCATGGAAATATCCATTTCAGGCCTAGACTACATCAAGGAGCACCTGGAGGAAGGCAGGTAAAGCAGGATGGGGTTAGTTCCTGACTTTGTGGGTAAATAGAAATAGAATAGAAATATGTACATATGCCCTCGTGACTGGCGAGCGTCTTTTTCTGCATTTATACAAACAATATTTCCTCTATAGTACATGTGTTTTGACTAGTTTATGTTTATGAACAGAGACCTATGGAGCATTGTGATCCTGTTTAAACCAAGTTTTAATTAAACTTTAACTTGTAACTAAGTTGCAAATAAATCTTAAACCAAAACTTGCTTGTTTGCAAAAAGTTATTTTATAGTTCTAGCTAATGGAACCTGTTCTCCTTCAGTGTTCTGTGCTGATGATGATTGTAATAGATGTCAGTGTCAGACTAATTACTGATCTTCTATTAAAGACTGGTGGACTGAGAGACACTAGAGTCTCTTCACCTACACTGAGCTGATTAAGAGTCTTGTTCCAGAAATGATAATAGGACATTAGAGCCATAATAAATCATGCTCCTGTTACTCTCCATACTTAAGTACATTTGAAGGTACATACTTTAGTACTGTTACTCCAGTGGAGGTCTAAAGGGAGGAACTTCTACTGACACTGGAGGAGTATTGTACCTTGGGTATCTCTACTTTAACTCAAGTACATGGTTTGTGTACTTCGTCCACCATTGCAATTGTCACTACCAAAACCAAAATATTACTTTCACTGTTAGTGGCTAAATGGATTGTTGAATCATGCTGGTCCGTGCTGCTGTATGGTGGTTAGTGATGGATGACCAGCAGGGAAAGAGAATGTTTGTTGTCTAAAGTCCGTCTTAAAATGTGAAATGTGTTTTACATTTTCTGTGAGTGTATCTATTCGCCGGAATGGCAGTGCGTACCTCTTTGTCAGTCAAACATATTAACCCAGAAGTGTGTTCCGCTTGTTGGCCTAGCATTTGAAGACATTTCTTCTGAATGGAGATTCTAGATTCTAACCCCAGTTTGAGATGAAAGCCCTGGTTTGTTATGTTTTTGCAGTTATTTACTAGTTTAAACACCACTGACTTCACCTAAACTTCAAAGTGACAGTCGAGTGTTACAGTTGGTCCAGGTACACTAGCCTACAAGTGAAAGCTGGAGTTCAAAACTCGTAAATTAGGTGTGAATGGGCTTTTTCTGGTGACCTCTTAGCCGTCTGGAGAAGAGGAAACTATTAAGGTTAATCTGTTTGGTGTGGCTTTTCAAAATGTGGTTAGCAAAGCTACCGGGTTCATTAATTACAGCGTTTCAACTGTTCCCAGCAGTCATGAGCACTCCAGGGGAGTCCTCTGGAGCCATGAGGTCAAAACCCACAGAGTTCTCACATGCAAACAAGACTACAAAGGTGAATTTGACTGCAGCTGTAGATTCAAATCTATCTTAATTTAATTTGCTAATTTTCTGCCAGGGCTTGCTGACTTAGCTTTGAACTGAGGCGCGTTTAAGTCCAGGTTTCCCACGGAACGCGTCGGAATCGTAGAGGAAATGAATGTGTTAGCCCAACTCTGCCCTTTTGCTTGGCCTGCCAACACGGCAATTTAACTCCAGGTTTCCTGGCTGCTGCTTATGAAATGATTGCCAGATGAATAGGAAACGAAAACATGCTCGATGAAGAGAAGGAAGGGAAACCAGAAATGTACAGCTGAACTCGCGGGGTCAAGGATGTTTGTGCAATGTATGTAATCTTGGTCTTCGCACACATGGAGTCTGCTCCACTTTCCAGCCTCTTGGCTTCTTTATCTGTTGGTTGGGGTCTTGTAAACACGCAAGTGCTTGGTTAGTAATTGCCGCAATCTCAGCCCTCTCCTGCTAACCCATCATTGAGGCTGGATCTTGAGCTCACATAAGGAAACGTTTGTGTCCAGCACCGCTGAATGGAACCCTGTGTTACAGATAACATGGATGGGGACATCTGAGGAGACAGATGCATGAAGGCCTCTCTGAAACCTTCTCTGTCTACGGCTGTAATCAGCGTTATAGAGCCCTGATCTCCCTCAAAGAACTTTTTTCTGCTCACTTCTGAGTGTTGCTCTTGTTCATTGAAGGTCTCTAACCCTCACAAAGCAGGATATGTTGCTTAGCCAGCTAACCTTGTCTTTCAGTCGAACCCTGTCTCGCAACAGTGGATGACTTTTTACCATCTACCTTGGCATGACAACTAACCTTCTCCGAAATCATGCTTGAAGCACGAATTTCTCGTTCTCCTGCATACAATTGGCTGTTCATTGTAAGCATCCAGAGAGATTAATCCCAGCTTGAGAATCTAAAAAGACATTCTGGCTTAAACTAGCATTTTATGTATGGCTGGGCAATATGACAATATATATCATCACTGTGATAAGTGCCATCAAAATAGAATACAATTGCGTGTTTTATGTTACTACAAATAGACCAAAATTCTCTTTGACTGGGTTTAGTGCAACACAGTATGCCAAATAATGAACAAAAATTGTGTTCATGCATTTTTTTATTTTTTTATGTCTGAAAAATAAGTATTGTGTATTTCTGGTTAAGTATTGCAATGTCAGATATATTATAATACTACTGATACAACTTCATAGTTTTCATTTGCTAGCCGGCTAATTAGCATGCTAAAAGCTACATGGCTAATGACAAGAAAAGCACTATGGCTATACACACCAAGTTTATAGCCAAACATGGACATTATTCATACTTGTTTAATATGTTATGCTCAAATCTTTTGCACTGCGAACTTTTTTTTTTTTTTTTTGCGCCAAAATGGGCAAAAATTATCAACACAATGTGAAGAAATAACAGTTCCGACGATACCTCAAAGATGTCAGCGTATCATGTTGTAAAACTATCTACTGAAGTTAGCAAGCTAACCAGCTAGCCCTGGTCCGTCCTGTCTCATAATACCACTTTATACCTCAAGAGGAGATGAGCCACTGTAGTGTCAAGTTAAATCAGTCCAACACGAGAGGATGAAGAATTACTTGTCAATCATGTTGAAGCTTTCGCTCCAGATTAGATCATTTAACGATAGTCAATTTAGTTCTTTTCTCTGTCCAGCGTTTTCAGCTGGTATCGACCTGTGTGACAGGCTGTACGGCTAGTGGTTTATTTTCAGTTTGACTTCTTCTAGTCTCCTTGAAACAGTCTTCCTTATTTTTCTGTTAATGTGCACCAAAGTCGGGAGGGTTTTCTGGTTATGATTACTGACTACATCCTCCACCCTAATCTGGAGAGCGTTTGACAGTGTACTGGCGCTCCCACACTCACACATCCCTGAACCATATTGTACTTCTGTAAGGCTGGGCGCTGGAGACATGCATACAGCAATATGCAGCTGCAGGTGTTACACCCACATCCTTTAAGACGTGCATGTCTTTCGTTCTGATTTCTTCAACACTCTTACGCACACACATACGATCTCTCACACACACACGACTGAGGCTGTGTAGTGAGATAGATAATCAACAGAAGAATGGAGGATGTTCCTTTGCTGTGACAAGGGTGAATGAGGAACAAAGCCTGGGCTAAATTGGGCTACATATAAATACATGTATATATGTATTGTACTGTATTGTGTACAGCTACATTGTATCACTGTTTGTGAATCCACGTATCCACATAGGAACTTTTGCACAAGCAGCATTTTATCATTATTTAAATATTAATTTACAATTCAAACATTGATAATTACATATGACTTTTGCATATATTACACAGATTTTACTGTTTTCATCTTTTAAAACTTGATGTTAAAAGTATTACACACACACACACACACACACACACACATATACATATATAAAGGAATCAATACGCAAGAGTCACACAAGAGTCAAAAGTCAACGGATTATTACTTTTAAGCCAGTTCACAACTAATCAAAACGATTAAAATAATTATACTTAAATACAGGAAGGTGATGTCTCCGGGCCTAAAACAAGCAGTGCATAACCTGCAAAACATCCCACTTTTCTTCTTATAAGAGGAAGAAAAACGCTTTCGGAACAGTGGTGCCTGAGGAATGCAAGCCAGGAATGTCGCTGAGTTACCATAAAGGGAGAATGATCGCTGAAAACAATGTCTTTGTGTTTTCGTCCGGGTCTCTAGTCACGCAATGCTCTGCGCAGAAACCTCTGACGACTCCTCAGCCCGCGCACACAAGAAGGCGATCAAGTACCTGCAATTGAGAGAATCGCGTGCAATTCAGGTACCCCTGGATTGCACTGGAGAAGGGCCAAGAAAAGTGGTTGCTAAAAGAAGAAATGGATCAGGGAGGGAAAGGGGTTTTTCAGCCTGCTTTGGTGATGAAAGAAAGCATGTGATGAAAAAGTAGTTCAAGATGTTTCAAGGGTGCAAAAATACTAGGCGGTATGTGAGACTGTTTTTAACAGAGACATTTCCCATTAAGTCTGTGCCATACTCGGTGCATTTAGACTCACCATACAGAGGGCAATGCACTGATGCCTTATCAGCTCCTTTTATTCCCTGACTATTATTTCAGGCCTTCAGGCCCACTAGACAAATCCACAGACTCCCAAAGTGTACTGAGAACAGCAACTGCTTTCATTTTAACGCCATCTGCTCAGCAGTGAAATATTCTCCAGAAATGCCGACTCTGTTTGATGGCATCTTAATTTCCTGTTTTGGAATTTGCTTGAAAACACATGCATTATGATCCACCAAACAACTAGCCTCAGTTCCGTCATTCCAGAACTACACAATGACATCTGGATGTGGGATGACATCTGGTTATGGTATAAAACAGCTCACTAGAGGAAGTGGGAATGGTGATGCTCATCATGAACTCTGGAAAGGGACTAATGGAAGAAGGAAAATACAACTTTGATTCAATTAGCAACAAAAACTGGACAAGTGTGCAGGACGGCTGACGGAAAATAAAAGCACTTCAGCCAGTCAGCCCCGTCCAGTGGTTTACTTACTACAACTAAATGAGTAACAACTGAAATATTGATTCTCGGTACTAAAACTCAGAGAACAGTGCTTGGTTCTTTAGCTACTAGTATAAAACCTGAAGTACAAAACCTGGGCGTGATCTTAGAGCTCAGTTTTATCTCGCATGTCAACTCAGTCACTAAAATAGCTTTATAAATTAAAAATATCTAAAATAGCTTTAAGAAATATCGCTGAAGTTCGGCCTTTTATGTCTCAGAGTGATGCAGAGAAACTCGTTCATGCGTTTGTTACAAGCAGAATTGATTACTGTAATGCTCTCCTTACTGGGGTTCCTAAGAGAACCGTCTATCCCCTGCAACTCGTACAGAACGCAGCAGCTCGGATCCTAACACACACTAAACACAGAGCTCATATCACTCCTGTTCTGAAATAGCTGCACTGGCTACCTGTATCTATTAGAACAGACTTTAAAGTTCTGCTGCTGGTCTATAAGGCTCTGAATAATCTAGCACCTGCTTACATCACAGAACGTCTCTCTGTTTATGTTCCAGCTTGTGATCTTAGATCTACAGGTGTTCTGGCCTTCTGCTAATACCTTCTGTAAAATACAGGAGACATGGAGAGACTCTCTCAGTTACTCTGCTTCTAAACTGTGGAGCTCAGTTCAGCTTCTATTAGACAGTCGAGCTCAGAGCTCACATTAATACACACCTAAACCCGCATGTCTTTAACTCAGCGTTTAGTTAAAACTACACTAACACGGTGTTTAAGTGTGTGTGTGTGTGTGTGTGTGTGTGCATGTATATGTATTTGTATGTGTGTTTATGTGTATTTATATGTGTATGTGTATATATACATATATGTATATGTATATATATATATGTGTGTGTGCGTAGTAGTAGTATTCCTCCCCATTACTGATGTCAATGTCTGTAAAGCACTTTGAGCTGCCAACGGTACAAAAGGTGCTCTATAAATAAACATTATTGTATTATTATTATTATTATTATTATTATTATTTTTATTCCTTATTATTAAAATTGTATATTTTGCAGCACATGCAAAAGGAGCTTGCACAGGAATAGCTACTAATTTTAATAATATTACTAATAAGAGCCTTACCCTACATTCACACTAGCAGGCGAGAAGTGTCTTGCGTCGCCCCCAAGTTTGTCTCTTGTGTGTTGGAGTGTTCGAGGCTGCTCACATTGTTGTGTGTGTGTGGGTGTGTACATGGTCCAGGAAAGCTAGCTAGTTTTGAAAGAACATATTATTATAGCTAAACGAATTTATATAGAAACCTTCTTGCTTGCATTCGTGGCTAACTGTATTAGCCGGTTAGCCTGCAGGCTTACCCAGCTAGCTATCGAGTGACCTAACTCACTAGAGACACCAACAATATCCGCTACTTTCTTTCATGCTTCAGTTCCTTCAAACGTATATATGTATCCCAGCCAAATTCTGCTTACTGGGATGGGTTAGAACATCTCATACACCAGTCTCTAATCTCACAGACTAGCAGATATCACAAATCATAAGGACCAGGACTGGAATATGATGCTTACTATGCCATTTGCATTATCGGAATATATCGGAATACCCGGTATTAACGTAACATGCATATTCTTTGATGGTGGGGGGAAATATTCCCTGCACTTGAGAAAAAAGTAGAGTTGGACAAAATCTTCTTGGATTAATACTTGAAGCATTAATAACAAGATTAAGGTCAAAGATAGTTCTAGTTTTTGTAATCATAGAATGCTTGTGTTTAACTGCTTGTATCCTAACACTGTGGGTAATATGTGGGTTACAGTACATACTGATCATACTGACGCATTAAAATTCATTTTAGAGAAATGCTAATCCTCCATGGTTCTCAAACAGGCTGAAACAGGATACTTATTAGGTTCATTAGGCTGGCCACCCGAGTCTATTGTGAACTGAAATATTAATGTAAAATGCCTGAATAGATCAAATTAATAATGTACAGTTGATGTTCACATTCCATACTATATTGTATATCCGTAGCCCCTCGCTCCTCCTAATCATAGCTGTTCCACTCCCTCTGTAAATCCGCTCCGTGCTCCACTCCTGGTCTTCTCACTCTGTGCCTTGAACTTTTTTAGATTCCAGAAATAAAAGCGAGCCTGGAGGTGAGTGAGACGAGTGAGGTAAGAGGAACAAGCAGAGCATTCATGAGAAGTTGATTCAAAGCACCGACACCCTTCTGTCTCCCTGTTACGACAGCAGATCATTATCTTCCTCACACTGTTTAGGCGAGGAGCTCACACGCTATGGAGGAGTTGGCATGGGGCTAATATAGCGACATCCCCTGTTTTGCTCCAATGACACTGAAGGGTAAAAGTACAAACATTCAACGAGAAAAACACCAACGTTTTATTCTCATGATCATGATCAAGTTATCAATAACCACTCTGCCTAATAACAATATTTATAATGGCATAAATAGAGTGATAATTTTATTTATTTATGTAGGAAGGAAAGTATTGTATAATGCTGATACTAATACTGATGTTAATTTTTGCACTTTTCCCCCATCAATAGTTTGTCTTTGGTGTTTGTAACCTGTAGACCTTTAAGCAGGTTTACATTATGCATAATTCTGTGTCCAATACTCAGTAATAACCTCTAAAACCTAAATTAGCAGTTTATGCTAATATTTGGAAGGCTAATAATCAGCCTAATAATCTAGACTCATCGTCATGTGACATTTTAGTACTGTGAGCAAATGATAAATACGCTACATGCTGTCGTACATTGTTTAAAACAAATCACCGATTTACGTTTTACCTTAAGTTAGTTCGGAAAAGATATAGATACTGTACTCGTTTGACATCTCGTGACGAAACTACATTTCCCAGCATCCATTCGCGCCTGTATGAGTCAGGTGACCTCGGCAGATGGCTTCACGTGCAGCTCCTCAGATTCGAATGAGTGGGATTCCGAGCGCTGCGCTCGAGCGCGAGCTGCGAGTCTGTCAGTGTGGAGCTGAGGAGTTCACGACAGCGCAGCGCCTGGATTGTTGTCAGGTTTCCACCTCATCTTTTGCGATTTTTCCCCCCTCGCGAGTTTGTCCTTGGCGGTTTTTCAACCTGTAGACGTTCGGTGGATACTCTTTTAAGCGCTTTTACTGCGGGAGGTGCACACGTGGAGAAAATGTTGCCGTTTTTACGAGGGCTTTCTTTCACGCGGAGACCTTCTGTGGATTCTGACTCGGTTGGATGTCTATACCGCGGTTCACTCGCGCGCACTCGTACAAACTCAGAGGATACCCCTGCCCCTGTCTCTTCAAAGGGATTCCCACCCAGCCAGCCGCCAGCTAGCCGACTCGCCCGCTGCTGGGGATACTCGGCTTTGCCGAAGAAGCCCGCTCCCTGTCTGGAATTCTTTGGTTCTCTCGGGATTAAAACCTTGTTTGGATTTTGTGGTTTACTCTTTAGGCAGTCGCCTCAGAGATGGATGTTACCTCACCCGCGCTGACCGTGGAAGTGCAGCTGTGCCTTTGCAGTGCCCGCTGACGGAGGAGTACAGCAGTGACGTGACACTCCAGCTTTGGCTATAGGAAAACGGACAGGTAAGGCCAGCTCCTCGTAATTTTAGGTCTCTGTAGTTTGAATAAAACAATAGACCGTTGGAGCGAAATGCTTGTTTACTTTTGAGGTACTCCTGAAGTTCTCCTGTGCCTCAGAAACAGTCACCTGCTTGACAAAGCCAGCGCGCTCATACCGTTACTTCGCCTTCAGTGTAGCTTGGTGAAACAGCGCCAACCGAGAGTTCAGGTTTGCCCTCAGGACACTGCACAGAGGCTGTTTAATGACAGCCTTAATTGCATTTTGTGTTTAACTCGTTTTCCATGGCAAACAGGCGGACTAGTTTTAATGAGGTCATGTCCTAGTGGGGTACTTAATTAAGTCATGTCTTGTGTCGGTGTTTCTTTGACTGTTGTCTTATAATAGTAGCTAGCAGGTGTACTTCACCGTCACTGCTGTAGACTCGCTACAGAAAACCCATCAGTGCTCTTAAAGACCCTTGGAGATGTGTTTAACAGAGGACTGTTCAGTCCTGTAAATCTGGAGGTGTGTACATGTTGGTGGTGAAGGCTTATTCACGGTCAGCGAGGCCTGGCATCTCGTCCATGGTTACGCCACTCAGGTGTGACTAAAGTAACACGATGTGGTTCCTACTGATACTTGGTGAAACGACAGACACAGGGCGCCTGTTTATACTGCCAGTTTATCACAGGGTATGTGGAAAGCTGGAAAAGCTGGCCTCTGTTGGGTCTGAACAGAACGGAGTGGTCAGGACAGTTCTCTCAGAGGTGTGCACCCATAGATGAGCGAGAGACATTTATCAGTGGTACAACAGATCATGCACCATGCGTTTATGGATTACGGAGACAATGATGTCGCTGTTTTGGTAGGCAACACTGCTGCTTTTGTTGGACACTGACGGTTCACATAAGAGCAAGATCCGCACTGACGTTCCACGGTGGAGCCCACCCCCGCCTTTCCCTGAACTCTTAAGTATACACTATTAGACCTCTTTCCTCCCAGCTTAAGAGGATTTAGGGGTTGAGTAGCGGGAATGGCCCACTCCCTCCTCGTTCTCCTCCACCACAGAGCAGGAGAATGGCCTCATAAGGCCAGGGAAGCTGTCATAGGTGAAGGCTACTGTCTGCAAACGGAGGGTTGCATGGGCAGGCCTGGTTCTATAAGCTGTTACTAGAAAAATATTACATTAAAATCAATTTATATGCAGTGCATAGGTTTACTGATGGTGATGGTAATGAGTGGGCGGTAGTAAGGGTCAGTTAGCAGCATGCTGGCTGGTTCTCACCAGTGTATGCTGATTATTAATTGCTTTACCCCGTTCAGTCAGTCCATTGCCTTGGGGCTTGAATGCCTGAGGCAGGTGATGGATTGCATTTGTTCGGGATGTACAGTGGATGCTTCTGCCCCTCGCTGCTGTTCAGGACTGCGAGATAGAGAGCTCGATGCAAGTAAAGAGCAAAAGGACACATCTTAAGAACCCGGTTTGGCCTCCTCTCCTTCTTCCTGTAGTTCCTTAGCAGTAAAGAATTCCCTCTATTGTCAAGGCCGTGGACAGAGACCCCACTATGTGCTTGTGTACACTGCAGGGCGATCTGGCCCCCCTGCGTACCCCCCCTCCATTAAAATCCTCTCCGAACAAGACCCCCTTTCTCCACTGAAGAGGGACCCTCTGTCTAACGCCAAGTGACTCTCATGGCGGGTATTGACGGTGGGACACTTGCTCACACAAAAGGAACTGAAGTGTCAAATAAACTCGGTCAGAGCCCCCCGACACACAAGAATTCCTTTATCTGCCACCCCGGGGGTGAGACAAAGACGGACTTTGTGTCCGCGAGCGAGCCTTGACAAAACACCAAGGCTTTTTTATGCAACCCCCCCCTCAGAAATCCCACTCCATATAGCTCCTCTTCTTCCCCATCCTCTGGTGTCACTTTAAACCAGGAGTGGTAAGTGTCTATGTGTGTGTGTGTGTGTGTGTGTGTGAATTTAGCTGGAACATCTGTCCGGCTGAGTGAAGGGGCCATGCTGGATTGGGTTCCCTTAACGAGTCTGTGGTACCCCAAGCTCCTAGACCTAGCTGTCAGAGCCTTTAACGGGCGGAAAATGTACCGGAAATGTGATTTTTGGGTGGTTTGGGTGGTTAAGTGGCCCATAAATGTCTGAAAAGGGCCTTGTCAAGGGCAGAATGTGTGGCACAGCCATACTGAAGGAGTCAACTGTGGTGTTATATGATATAGCTGTGGTAAGCCACAGCAGAGTTATGCATTAGAGCTCAGGCATGCTCTGAGTACTGTTTCCTTTGCCATCAAAAATTACCTACGACTCACCAAGCAGCTGTCAGAACGTGTGGACCTTTTCTGGAACGCTATTCCAAACCATAGCCCGGCATATTAAATTAAGAGGCACTGGAGTGGATATTTAAGTCACAGGTGCTTGTTATATATGACAAACATAACATGCAGCTGAGCAGCACATTGTCAGAGAGTTCTGTTTCTGTTCTTTATGTTCTGCTGTAATTCTGTATTGATGTGTTTTTTCATAGCGTTAGCATACAGAGTTTCCCCACAGCAGTCTTCTCATTATAAACCCCAGCGAAATCATGTAGACCCCAGATCTGGATTACTACACTTCCTGCCCTCTGAATCTCCCCAGAGTGTGAAGACGAAGGTTTCACACAGCAGAGGTGCTGGAGTGTTAATGGTGTGTTTACACACTTGGTGCAAGGTGCTGATTTGTCATGCTTCTCACCGTCTGCTACTGTGGGTATATATATATATATATATACACACATACACCCACAGTATGTATGCCCACAGCAGCACATACATACATACATATAATATAATATAATATAATATATGATGTGCTTGTGTGTATGTGGGTGGGTGTGTTTGTTAATACTAGATTATTATGGTTGATGTTGTTACAATTAAAATGCTACCAAAAAGGATCATACTTGAATTTAAAATGGTGTATTTCACATACTGAGCATCACTTGCAATTGCACTGTCTAGTTTGGCTCCCCTGCACTGTATGAATATCACAGTATGCTCAGAAATTATGATGAATATGATGAAAAAGATACACCACCCACTCCTATAGATAGATAATAGGTAATTACTGTTCATGGCAGCCCATGCCATGCAACTCTGAACAACCAGCTTGCTGTGTCTAGTATATGGAGGAGGAGGAGGATGTTTCTACCAACTGCTGATTTCTTTCTCTTTCTTTCTTTCTTTCTTTTTAAATTTCTCTGCATGTGTGTGTGTGTGTGTGTGTGTGTGTGTGTGTGTGT
>CM067477.1:1628794-1660760 GCA_034552555.1 Semaprochilodus insignis
ACAGGTTGTACCGACCTTCTTAGAATGCAGCACTACTGTATTGCTAGTGCCTTTTTCCAGCCTGTCACCAAGAGGTTCTTAAATACATTATGCATTAAAAAAAAAAAAACGAATGAGCTGGAGTCTCCAGTGTCAAATGCATTTGGGAAGGAATCTTCACTGATGCTGTATCTGAGCAAGCCTTGTGCTTCAGGGTATTAAAATAAATCTAATTTGTTACCACAAGGTGGTGCAGCTCTCCTGAACATCAGTACAGGCAAGGTTCTTCCCTCCATTGTCCCTCCATAGAGCACATGTAAAACTGTGTTCCTCATTAAAGACAACTTATTCATCACCTCAGTTAATTAGCAGGCGTGTCTGCGAGTATTCGAGAAATTCAGAGTGTTAGAAGATGCTAATTCTGCAGTGCTGTGACTCTAAAGGAACCCACTTTGACACCTTTGCCTGAGAAAATCCAAACTGTTGTGTCCGTAAAGCTTTGTGTAAGCAGCTAAGCACAAAGACTGAACAAGTTTGAAATTTGAAGTTTGACCAATTGAATCTTTGATGAACTTTGTTACCCAAAATAGGTATATTGTGATCTGTTTACGTCTATCTACACATCAACTCATGTAACCCAAAATAGCCCATCTCAGATACCTTTAGTTACAACTTGAAATGTTACTCAGTGACACAGTTGTGCATAATATATGTTTGCATGTTGACTTTTGTTCATGTTTATTCTTATGTTGAGGGTCAAATATTTTAAGGAACCGGGTTACTTTTACACATTTAAAAAACTGTAATTAATTTTTACAGTCCATGAATGACCACCAGGTGGCACTGTGGCTCCACGCAAGAGGGATACGTGCGCAAAGGTTCAAGTGCCTTGAAAATGGAGTCCGACCCTGGTCTAATGATTGTAGATTGGTGCTATTATCTTCTTATTGCCCCTGTCATTGGAACTCATCTGCCTTTGAAGATCAAAGTGGCCCGTCTGGCTCTTTGAGTACCGCCGCAGATAACCTTAATGTGCACTTCAAATAGGACAACCGTGTGCGGCATACATCTGCTGGCCTCTTAAGACCGTCCCCCCATCCGCCCTGCTTTCTAGAGCTGATATTGGCTGCTGTTACACAACCTGTACACAATTTCATAGAAGTGCTTTTATATTTATTGCCTTGATGTCATGCCTATAGGGCACATGCTATATGTTCAACTTCTTTACGTATTTGGAATGAAACTTTTGAGACCGTCAGAAAGCTGTAGCTGTTGAATGCGAAGCATAGGGCGGTCATTTTCTGTTTCTTAAAGCAGAGCCAGCATTGGCAAGGTTTTGTTAATTCCAGGATGTTGTCAGTGTACGCTGTGAAGCAGAATACACGCGGAAACATGGCGAAAGGCGGGCTTTCAGTTGGAGAGTGGCCAGCTCTCGAGCTGGAGAGGGAGGGGCTGGTGGCAGCACAGGTGGCCTGCTCTATAAGCAGGTGGGGCAGACTGCGATTGGGTGACGGTAATAACCTGGGCCTAAACAATGCTTGCTGCTCTCGCAGGTGTGGTAGCGGACTTTGGTGTGTGTGTGTATGTGTATGTGTGTGTTCGAAAAGAGGGTGAACAAGACCACTGGTGACAGTGATGGTATGTATGCTGTGAAAGGCTTGAATGATGCCTGTGATGCCTTTTTAAAACTAGATATAAATTGAAAGACCTCACGTTTTATCCGCTTGTGATGTGGCACAGACATTTCAGGAGTTTAAACCAACTCTCGGGCCCCAAAAATCTATGTACAGTATGTCCTGTTAGTACTTTGAACAAAAGAATTTTTTTTTTTATCATTATTTCTTATTAGTAGATGATTAAAGCAACACATACTGGGTGTACAAAGGAAGACGCTTGCTGTTTATGAAGCTAAATTAAAATTTATTTAACATTTTAATAGTTGTTTTATGTCAACAGAACCTTTGCACGTATTTTCTCTTCAGTCAGTCCAAAGCTTGCAAGTTGCCCATAGACTTTTAACCGAGATTGAAGATATGCCAACAGGACAGTTAACAGTGCCCATGCAAATGCTGTTACGGCTTTCATCAGTCGGCTTAAGGTGAATGCGGACCCTGAAGAGCTAGAACAGTTTAAAGGTTGGAGAGCTAGCAGTCAGTGGAATGGGTCTTTTTGAAAAGGACTCTTTTTCTTGGCTTTGGAGCAGAACCCTCCTGCCGTTTCCACCCAGCACTCCCGCCTCGGCAGTCTCTTTGCCGCTCGTCCTTGAGTGGAGCGTCATTATCTGTTTTGAGTTGAAACTCTAACTAGAGCGATCATATGATTTTCTCTAGGGGGGCACAAAGGGAGAGGAACTCATTCTCATTTTAGGGGGCCACTGTAAGTAAACACCGAATGGCTCTCGGAGCTCCGCATACTTGAACGACGACCAAATTTGCTTTCAACAAATCAGATTTGGTGTGATTTAAAACTCTTAGTTATGCAGGTTCCTGCCTTCAGGGATTATGGGGCAAGAGAGAGAGAGAGAGGGAGGGAGGGAGGGCAAGTGAGAAAGATAGAGAGAAAAGTTCTCATGAGGCTTTGCTACACATTCGGGTTCTGCCAGCAAGCCCTGCTGTATGTGTGTTACGGTAGGCGTTGACTCTGTAGCAGTGCCAAGTGTCAGCAGTTGTATGGCAACAAAATGTCCCGTTGGGCCAATCACAGCTCTGAATCTAGCATCCTGCAGCCAATCAGAGCATGGTTGCACATGCGAGAGTGGTTATCCAGTTGGCTTGAGCCAATCATCTCACAGGGCCTAAGTCCCTACTCTGTCGTCACTAGACAGGGTTATCAAAGTCTTCTCAAATGACAGCTTATCACTTAATTACTGGCAAATCTGAGTGCAGGTACCACATTCTAGTGCAGCTGACATTGTTTGCTCCTTATGGGGATTTTCGTTCTCTTCTAGTCTCTGTGTAACAATTTACTGGGGAAATTAACCATTAAATATTAATGCACACCTTCTGCTTATCAGAGAGCTTAACACAAATGGCTGTTTAACCATTTGGATGCATGAGTCATGCCACTGTAGTTGCACATGGCATGAAATATATCAGCAGTGTTTGATGTTGTTTGAGCTAGCACCTGAGTAAAGAATTCTAGACTTGACTATCTGGGCAAGTTGGTACAGCTGCAGTAGGGTAGATCCATTGCTTCTGGGTCAAAGCACGGATAGTGTGTGTGCATGCACTGAGGTGTGTCGGAGTCTGTGATTGCATGTTGCTAGTTAATCTTTAAGCGACCAGACACACTACAGTTATCGTAGACTAGCCTGGAGTTACTACTGTACTTTACAATACAGATATGTGCTGTCACTCAAAACATTGTTCTGCTGTGAGAAGTTCTCAGATTCCAGGTTGCCAGAGGATGCTAGATTGCTAAGATTCAGCTCCATGCCCCTGGCACACGTTTCCAGAAGGGAGGTATCTGTGGAAGTCATGAAGGTGGGAGCCGGGAGCTGCTCATGCCCAGGTCCACTTTACATTACAGCCTGTACTAAAGCAATGGACTTGGGTGTCTTAGTGTCTTTCTCTCCCACACAGAAGCGCTTCTCTCAGATTAATAGAATACTGTCAGAAGCAGAAGCCCTTTAGCAGGCATGACTGTTGTTTCAACTAGGCTCTGTTCATGGGATTAGTCTGTTCCCTAACCAAACAAATACACTCCGACCTCCACTACACAGCTACATGTGACCCTTCCTGGAGTAATCTGTTAAGACATGCGAAACAACGAAAGATCGTTTTTTATTTCCTCAGCTATTGCACATTACTTGTGTCTCCTTCTAGCTTGGCAGCAGCATCTCAAATCCAGAGCACGGCTCCCTATTTTAATAAAAAGCACTATTGCTGTGGTACCTTGAGTCTGAGAAACCAGCCTAAACTAATAAATCAGTATAATTTTAACCCACGCCTATGAGTTTGTGCTGGTGCCTGGTTCTGCTTCAGACCGTGTCATAGCATCAAGGTTAATGGACATACCATTAGTTGAGTGCATTGGTTCTGGATCACTTCAGATGAAGTCTCAGTGGCGTGAGACTGGAAAATCTTCAGTCTCTGCCTTTGGCTTGAACATGTCTGGGGCCGTCAGGGATTGGAAAGCAAAGGTTGCAGGTAAGGCTCCCCCGTCCAGGCCTAGTCCAGAAGTATGCCGCCGTGACTGCGCTACACTGGTAAAGGGATGGCCACGGGAGCTCACTTTGTGTTCCCATCAGCATGGGGACCTTGGCCGGTGTTGGATATGTGGAAAAACTGAGAGGCCCAAAGTGAGTCTTGTTTGAGCCACTCACACTTATCGACTTTTAACCATGCTAGCAAGTGATCGCCAGTCCCCTCACCCTTTGGGTCTCTCTGTCCTCCATGGCAACGCCAAGTTGGAAGAGGCAGCAATGGCAGGCTAATAAAGCGCACATGGTTCTGATTGTGAGAGAGAGGCCGGCCCTCTTGTGAAATCCCGCTTCAGTAGTAAAGGCCAGTGATCTGCGCTGTTCTCTGGGTCTGAGTTGAGTGTGTACTTTTCGGTGGCATGGTTAAGGCCCAGAGGATCTGTATGGAGGCTTAAAGCTGAATTCTCTTCTCATTGCTGTGTAGAGGTTGCTCTCTCTGCTTTGTGTACAGCGTTCTTTAGTAACTAAGCCAAAACAAAGTAATAGCTGCGATTAAGCATGGAATTTAAGTCGGTCTTCACTGGACTTGTTCTTGGAAGACACTCGTTCTGCATTAAAACATGCTGATACACTGCCTGTGATTCCTTTTCTGTTTAATAGCTTTGAGGTGCCTGTTCACGAATTTAGCCTCCAGCCAGTTCTGGCTGTCTTTGCGTTTTTTTGGGCGCGTAGAACTCAGTAATGAGTTCAGATGAAATAGGCAGCGCAAAACGGCAAGCTTCTAATTAGGCGATGCTGTGTGTGAATATGTGAGTATGTTTGCAAGTGTATTATCGGACGAGGCCAGCTTGCTAATCACCCAGCTCAAGTTTTACAGCTCTACGCCATCTCTTAACGACACTGGAACGAGATGCGCGTGGAACGTTCGCACATTGGTGAGAGGCAGAGTACAAAGTAGGCGCCTGCTGCAATGAGATTAAGCACTAATTAAGAGACTCCAATTCCATGACGAATTGGCAAACGGAAGATTGGCTTCATCATGGAACAAAAATCTTTCTGATTTGGCCTGATAAAAAAAAAAATATGTATATTAAAAAATAAATAAAAAATGAAGGCCGGAGGGACACAGCACGTCAAAACCGATTATCTTCTCAAAGAACACAAGGAAGAAACGTTGGTAGGGATGGATCACAAAGCCTTCCTGAAGACTTATTGAATGTATAACTTGGCAATTGAGCCACATGTTTGTTATTGTTCAAGTTCTTGTGAAACTCCACAGAAAACACATGAGCTGAATCTGTGAAGGAGTTTAAAGTGTCCTTTAAAATTAGTTGGGGGTGAATTGGTACCATCCGTAGATCCACTCAGTCACATGGATACATCCCACTGCAATAAGAGGAAACTGTTCGTGTTGTAGACGGCCACCACCTGACACTTCTCTTGACTTGTACAGTATCATAAAATCCGACATTCAGACCAAGTATAAAAGCCCAACAAAGCAATAAAAACACCTTGCGATGTCTGGGCCTCTGTAACACGGTCATTAAGTCATAAAACATTGTATTACACTGGATTGTCAAGGTACAATCAAAGAAAGGCAGCCAAAGATGAATCGAGACGATTTGGCTGCTGTACATTCATAAACCTGCACGAGAGCTTCTGCGTTCTTCTAGTAAAACGGCACAAATCTCCCTCGCGCACACATGTTTCTGCTGACCCGGCCCATGGCCAGAGCCTCTGGCAATGCAGGCTCATTTGTGGTGGGAGTTTGACGTCACAAACAGTTCAGCTAGATTCCTTGAATGGTTTGTGTGTTTCTTTCTTCCACGGCTAGTATCCTGTGTTTTAACTTAGTGTGTACTAGTTAGCTGAAATGTGTTGAGGGAGAGAAAAATGGCTGAGAATCAAAAACAATCTTCACCTATGTGCAGTTTTTGTGGTCCCGAGATAGCAGAACCCTTAAGGAGAGTCTTGACTTTAGTCCCAAATGAGGATGGGCAATATGATATGGTATTGTCATCATGATAATCCAAATTACATCACAATTATATACAATTATGTTACACATTTCTAAGCATATTATGAATCATCAGTAAGATGATCACACGGAGCAAAGATAGCATATTAGTCCTGTTCAGTTTGACTGTGCAGCCCGTCATGCAGTACAATTAACAAAATTAACTATTTGCAGCATTTTTAAAGGTGCATTAATCAAGATTTAAGAAACTCAGTCTCTAGCACAAGTAGTTCAACTATAGCACTGGAACCGTTTTATTATTTTTTTGCTTCATCACTTTTTAACAATAAGGAAGACCATAGTGCCATAGTGGCCTGCATCACAATAGACCACATTAAGCATGGTCCTTTTTCATATCGATAACAACAACGTCTCAGGTTGCTAACAACTGTGAAGACCTTGGTTATAGGCTATGCAGTTGAATTTTCTGTATAGGCATCAAGAGAGGGCTATAATGCAGCTTTTCCTCCAGAAATGATTCATTTATTTTACTTTGAATTATGGCAAATTATGGCAAATTATGATGAGAGACTATTGCATTTCACTTATTCAAACAGACTCTCATCAAGTCATGCTATCCAAGTAGTTTCTAAATGCATTGCAAATTCTGCATCCAGCTTCATCCCCTTTCAGTGTTGATTCTTACTTGTGTGTTTCTTGTTGTTTGGCAGCCCAGCATGTTTTTTTACCAGGTTAATTACCAGGCCCTGCCATGTTTTCCTTGCTGAAGATTGGAGATGGGGTGGAGTAATTTGGTGTTGGGGAGTGTCTTAAAACACTGACCTTCTGTCAGTCAGTTTATATCAGGTTCTAAATATTTTCCAGATTATATGCTCTAGTAAGACAAAAAAACAAACATCCTAATTCACCTTTGAATGTGGCACGACTGGTGTTTTTTTCTTTTTTTTTTCTTTTTTTTTCTTTTTTTTTAATTCTGTTTCATCTCATCAATGCTCAGACAAAACTAACTGTAGTCACGCATATCGTGCATCATGAAAATGTCTTCAAGCATCATTATATGTACCCTAGCTACAAACTTATTTCCAGATAATGGACCAAATAATATTTGACCCAAGAATGCTAATGTTGCTTTTAATAAATTTGCCCTGCTAGTAACTAGTGGGCAACTGGTAGCCTGCTAGCTTTTAGCCACGTCATCATTGTACGGAGCTCATTTTTTACTCATGAGTCATGTCATTTTAGAGTTTGACAAGGTCTCTGGTGTTACGCTCCAATCCTATAACCCCTTCTTTCATTCAGTTGATGACTATTGTATTAGCTAAACGGTGCTGCTCTTCCTTTGTATCCGTCCTTGTGCCAGGATGATGGCTTTGGGCCCAGACTCAGACGTATTCATAAATAAACGTGCCGCCGGCTCTGCCCCGCAGTGATGGCTCCTGTGTGTTTATGTTCTAGGCCATCAGAGGCAGCCTCTGCCCATCTGTGCTCTCTGTTTCCCTCACACTGGATTTCCCTTTCTCTTAGTCTTTCTCTCTCTCTCTCTCTCCCTCAGATGGGCCCAACATGTGTTTGTGGGTCCTGGTAGGGTTTGTGTCTATACGATGCCTCCATAAGCCATTATCACCACATCCTACCCTCCAGATGTTCATAGGTCTGGATGAGGCTCGGTAAAAGAGCCAGGCTGTTGGTGAAGGCCTTCCTCTTTCTCTGTTTCTTTCTGTTCCTCTCTCTTTCTCTCTTTCTTGCTGAGTGTGGTTAGGAACTGCTTCCACTGTTCGTCTCTAGTTCTCCTTAAAGCTAATCATATAGTTACGAGCTGTTGTCTGAGAACAGGCCTCAAGCTCCCACCAGCGTAGGTATACATCGCTAATCAGAAAACAATTCGAAGTGTGCTTTTTGGCCCCGTCTTCTCTTTCTCTCCTCCATCTTCTCACCTCTCCCGTCTGCTGGCCGAATGCTTATCCAAGCAGGGAAGAGTGAGACGTGGGTTTATTTACTTTTCTTCAATGTGGTCTTTTCTTCTCTGTCTCTTCTCATATGGGAGCCAGGCCATTAAAGCTAATGAACACTTATTAACATGGAGTTGGATCTTTCTTTCCCGTGCTAGCGATTGGAAAAAAAAAGAGATTCTGTTTGTTTGAATCTGGTCTGATTCCTCAAGCACCTTGGAACAGTAAAATAACAAAACCTTCGCAGGGGCCCTTGCTGGCTTTGTTGTAAATATAATCGCACCCATGAATGCCCCATGGAGGTCTTTCACAGGCTGTCCTGAGATATGGGTGGTCTTCGTATTAATGTTTTGAGGGAAAGGAGAAAAAAAAAAAAAAAACAACTCCTGTATGTTGAGATGTCACAAATTATCCATGTAGAATTTAGGTTTAAAATACCGTTCCCAGAATGCAGCCTTCAGAACTATTTGTCACAAGCCTGATATGTTTCTGTTGTTTAACTTCCCAAATTTCGGAAAAGAAGATGCTGGGGCCGGTCCATCCCTTAGCCTTTGGCTGCTGGAGTAAAACATTCTGATTTGATTGCTCTGATCAAGACATCTGCTGCACAAATGTGAGTAGAATAAAGGGGGCCCAATCCCGCTGTCATCATTTGCAGTTGTCTGATGTTTTCTGACGTTAAACGTTCTTGACGTCTCTAATAAGGTGTTTTTATTTCCGAAAAAAGGAGCTGGAGAGCTGGCCTCTCGGCTCATAAAGGCAGCAGGAGGCTCACTTCTGCGGCACTACGGCAGGCTGATTCAGCGCTTCCCTTGTTTACACTGAGGCTAGCATTAGCGAAACCTAATGCGGCCAGCGTAAACTAGGACTGCTCGCCTGTGCCATCTCTCCATTTGTCACCCCAGATTAAGTTGTGTTGCGCTGGCAGTGCTGAAGTGGGCCGATACGTGATTTCTTCGAAGGCTTTGCTTATACATGCCGTTTTTACAGGAGATTGAGCCGTTAACTTTGGTCTTCAGCTCTGAGGTAAAACCAAGAGCAGGGCCTCGAATGAGTTCACTCACTTATCTCATATGAGGAAGTTCACTGGGAGCCAGTTTAGGCCTTTTCAAGGCTAACGTTTGGAATGAACCCACAGTGTGTTGGTCTTCTTGTCCGCTGCAAGGATCTTTTAGACTTGGTATCTCCAAAAGCAAGTGCTTTTTTTTTTTTTCCTGTTGAACGTTCATCCGGAGGTTTCAGAAGGTTGTTTTGCCCTTGGACTCCAAACAGGTGCTGGATTGGCCCGTAGTAAACCGGTCCCTGCTGCGATGTGTCAGTGGTGTGTGTGCGGGTGTTTTGTGCTGGGAAAGGGAGATGGTGAATAGCATATTAAAGTGTGTGTGCTCCCCCTGCAGAGCCCTTTGTATTACATAAAGTCCTCTGAACAGCTCTGTCATTGTTGTGAGAAGGAAAGGGCCCTTTCTTCTGATGCTGGTGGTTTTGAATATGATATGTGCGTACGGAAAGCGTGGTCAAATAAACATTGTGTTGGGTTACCCTGTCTGTACCAATCTGTCAAAAATGGATGAGGCTCAACTTTCATCTGCTCCCCCCTCCCCCTTACTGGAATTTCCCTGGAATTGGAGTCTGCCATTTCTACTCTGTTTTAACCTAATTAGATATTTCCAGTGCCTTAGCTCTTAATGGTACCTTTGTTTGAGGCATGTGATGCCCCATGGGACTAAGAGTGAAGAGAGAGGGAGAAGACGTACAGTAAAAGACAGCAAGTTCGAAAAGAACAGGACAACAAAGGTCAAAAGATGGGCAGGAAGCATGAAAGAATTAACTTCGTTTGGGAGACAGAGCTGGGAATTGAGATTGCTTGTCCCGCATTGGAAGACAAAGTTACCTGTGGCCTTTGATACCCTTTTTGCAGCTGTTGACACTAAGGCATGATGGATTAGGTAAGAACAGCAAGAGATTCCACTGGTAGAATCTAGGTCATGGCTATAAATTAGAATCACCTTTCATTTTGACCGAAATGCGTAATGAGAGTTTCATGCCACACCTGAGATCCAGAATTCTTCTTACGTTGGGTAACGAATGTCCCATGGTCTACCTACTTTGGTTTCAGTCACTGCGTGTCACTGTTGCCGAGAGAGCCAAGACACAAAATTCAAATTCCAGACTGACATGGAGCAACTAAGTTTATTTACTGCATTCGGTTTTACGTTCTCGGTGTTCGCTAAGCACACAGTGGCTGGAGTTCTGTAAGCAGCTTAACAGGAACTCAGAGCTGTGTGCTGGAACTGGACCTCACTGCACACCGTCCAGCCCATGTGTAGTTGCGTGTATGTGTCCGCGTGTGCGTGTGTGAGCACTCGGCGGTTATAAATGAAGTCGGGTCAGTGTTGGAGGAAGTCGAGGTTCTTCTCTGCAGGGCTCTTCCTGCGCTTGGACTCATGGGAAACGTTTACAGATAGTGCCAGATAAGGCAGGGTTTGTGTTGGAGCATGCTCAAAGGCTCGCTCTCTTTCCTCATCTCACATCTAAAGAGGTATTTATATCCAGATGACAGGAAGGTAGCCTAATGCGTCCGAAGTGTCCAAGCCATCCAAAAGATAGTTCTCAGAAAGTTTTGTTTTTCTTTCGCTCATTTTCTTTTCTCCTTTTTGTGACTTGTAGGCAGTTAATTCCCAGCGAGTTGCACTGACCCATTGTTAAGCTGCTTAGAGGCTGAAACAGAATGTTTTCAGCCACACAGAACATGTGAAATGCTGTGCAAAAAGCAGGCTGAGGATACATGAGACTTTAAAATGAAAGAATAATAGAAAATGGTTTCAGGGCAGATGCTTCAGCTGGGCATGGTTGGCTTGCTGGCATAGTTTGTCATGTCATGTAAATACAGGGCTATAAAAATGCCCCCACTGGTTGAAAGTCTGGCATCCATCAGCGCTTTGGACATCGTAGGCCGAGAGGTGTGGGTTTGCTGTGTAATGCATGGATCGCCGTGCTCCATATTGGGGTTGTCGTGATATTTGGGCTATGTATTTTTTTTTTTCCCATACTGATATCAAGTGTTGTGTATAATGCTTGAAACCAAAACAATGCTATTGTCTAGACACCAATGCTTGATTGCACCAATTTTATGTAAGTTTGTACTTAAGTTTGAGCATATATGTATATTTTTAGACATATTTTCTATGTATTTGTACAGATTTATTAACAACTATTAACTATTTTTTCTAAATAGTTATTTCCTGGGATGTAGAGTGTTAGGAAAAAATCGACTGCAACATTTAAAGGTTCTTTAAACTGTCAAAAAATTCTTTACATTCACTTTCAAGGTTTCATTAAGATAAGATAAGAGCCTTTTATTATCCCACATGGGGGAATTTTTTAGGGAAAGCTCGCTGCATTGTTGTAATAGTAAAGTATTGGGTTTTGATACGTTGTGTATCCATGCATACACTCATTTGTTAATATTGGACGCATTTCATACCACTCCTGATCCAATGATCTGGGAACAAGTAGCTAAAAAAGGCTCAAGAAGCTCTAAAGACTGTGAATGTGTGAATGGCTGGGTTTGAGGCCAAATAAAAGAAAAATAAATGAACATGAACAGAGAATGGCCAGAGCGTTTCTTCCCAAACCTGCAAACACTAGTGGATTTTATAGATGCTTATTAGGACCATGATTAGCTGCAGGTATGTTAGATTCAGGTAGGCTCAAAGGCAGGCCAAAGAGGACATACCAAAAACGTTCTGCAGGAGAGAGCTAAGGAGCAACGATTATATGAAGCTAGAGAAAACGTTGTTTTAATTGTCACCGTGAAGCATTGTTTTAATCAAATCGTTCAAGCCTATTCCACGTGCCTGTGGGCGATGTGGGGCCTTTGGACCGTACTGTCAGTAAGGCTTTGCTTTGGAATGAGTAGCAGGCCTGCGCTGCTCTGAAGTTTGGGATTTTTGCCGGGCGAGCATGAAATGCTTTCTGTGTACATAACAAATACTGCAAACGCTGAGAACAGGCCCCATGCTGTTGGAGAGGGGGAGCGGAGAGGTGAAGAAGGGGGGGGGTGGATGGGTGGTGGGGAATGTAATTGGTGTATTAAGGCAAAGGAATTCAAAATAAAGTTAATCTCAGTCCACACCCCCTGCCCTGCTTGGAGGCTTCCAGTGAGCCTGCTCCATCTTGTTTAAAGACACAAAGCAGTGAAATGTAGCCTGAGAGAGCGATTTAGCTTGAAAGTAAGATTGATTCTGGTGGTTGAGCGTTACCTCGAATCAGGCGGCTGTACAGAATTAATGTTATTTCGACTGTCTGTTGTGAAGGCTTAGTTGCAGTTATTACTCCATGTAATCTGTCCGCATTTTTAAATGCCTTAATGCAACGTCATCCTTCTTTGTATACTGATGTATTCAAGCAACTTGTGCACACTTTGGTTAGTCAAAACATTTTCATCCTGTCCTCTGTAAATGCTTGGAGGCAGAATAAACCCCAGAATGATGAAGTATGCCTGTATACCTAGTGCTGGGCGGTATGACCAAAATTCTATATCACGGTAGTTTTCAAAATTATATCGGGTTCACGGTATTTGACTTATTTTTTTTTCCATGCGTGACATTATTTAGCTATTTCACTGAAGTATTTCCGACTTGGGATGTCATATCTGGAATCGAGCGTCTTTATCATAGCCCTGAATCCGTCTTTCTGTGCTTATCGGAACCGTGTCTTTGGCTATATGAATTGTTCTGGAGTTGGTTATCTCAATCCACCGCTTGCTTTGTCTGTCGTAGGGAGTACCTTTAGTAAACGCTTCAGCAAGTGACGTCTGACTCGCCCGTCCTTTAGCTTTGTCAGTTTGACCTGATGGTGTGGAAGGAACTGATTTTTAGTTTCATGCGTTCCTGGTACTCCAAAGCATGTTTGCGGCTAAGGTGGTGCAGCACATTGCTCGTGTTACCACCTCCCGCGACAACTTCAGCTCGACAGCATTTGCAGTAAGTGATTGTTTGGTCCATGTCCGACCTTTTAAACCCGAAGTACCTCCAGACAACAGATACGGCCCCTTTTTCAGCAAAATTTCTTCCGGGTCATCATCTTCTACTTCAGTGTCTGGTTCAGAACTTCCCCTGTCCATTTTCACCACGCTCAACAACTCCACTAATACTTACGCTCCGTTCCATGCGGGTTTAGCGGCGCAGCAATGAAAAACGTCCCCTGTGAAACAGTTTACCACCGCGCTGCGTTCCGGACATGTTTATGCTATTTAAACCGGTGTGGCCGGTATATGAAAAATTAATATCATAACAAAAATAAAAAACGGTTTTCGGTGTGAACCGGTATACCGCCCAGCACTAATGGAACCCTTCCTCCTCTTGGAACTGTACCATTGAAGACCCACTAGAGCAAGAATTGGGGCTGCACACTCTGTGATTATATTGCTATGCATTGCGATATCCTTGCAAAATATTAAAAACCACATTAATGACCAGCGTCGGAAATTAAATTTCTCTTCCAGCAGCCCCAGTTTTTAGGCTGGAGTGTGCCCTCGTTGCAGCTGTTTTCTCTGTAGCAGCCTTTCCCTAACGATGCATATCATTTCAACTCTTTATGGTACTTGATAGCTTACAATTAAAAAATATTTTTGTGCCCACAATAAAGCTGCTAGCCTTGCTGCTGACGATGTGAGCAAAACATTGACTGGCTGCTCTTATCGAAAACAACCTGTCATGTAGCTCGCCGTTGTCAGCTCTTTTCCAAAAAATGCTGTTTACCTTTAGGTTGCTCACTTGACTTCTCTTGATATCTGCCACCTGATTTACACCGGCAACGTCCTGCCACCCCACAACCAACACACCTGTCTCTAACAAACAGATGCACCTGGATCAGGTGGATTAGGTCATTTATTTTAGGGCTGGAGCATGGTGGTATAACTCCAGAGCCAGGAAAGGACACTCCTGCTTTACCGTGCTCACATGTAACATGGTAAGAAATGATAGGACAGCTGGTTTACAGCTCATACCCAACGTTGAGTTTCTACTTTAAAACGTTCTCCTAACTAACCTGAGCTATGTTGTTTTAGCTAATGAAATCTATGCAGGTTGAAAATGACATTAATACATATTAATTAATATTAATAATTAATATTATCTTGATTACATGTAAAAATCTATACTACGTGCATACAAAATTAATAATGCACGCTACATTTAGTCATGTCTTAATTCATAATTTGTGCGAACATTTTGTAAAGCTTGTCCAACCGTGTAGTAGTTGCTACGATAGAACACTGTTGTGGACGGAGCATGCATAGGTCACTTGGTAATGAAATATCCAAGTTCACATCGCCGTGTATTATCTCCCTGAAAAAGGCAGTAATGAATTCCTTACATTTTATTCCAAGCACTGCAGTTAGCCCTTGCTCACTTCCACTGGGCTGTTGATGTGACTTTGACTGAAACAGAAAGCTCAGACATGCAGACCCCCGAAACCCCAGAATGATTGGAGACCTTCTTATCTTGAATGGCCACTCTGTTTTGGCTTGTGACAGGCTGATTAAATATGATTGCACTGCCAATGTCTGTCCAGCTACTTCCAGTGACAAGAGGGCTTGAAGGCTTAAGCTCCTCAGGATGGGTATAAAGCAAGCCAACACTGTTCTGTGCTGGCTTAAGAAAGCACCAAGTGGATCACCTTTCTCTAGAAGTAGGAAACAAGAATTGGAGGGTTCCTGTTGCCTCCTGGTACAACATGGGCCCAAATACAAACCATGTGTCTTCACGCCGCACTGGCTGGCACTCCACTGGTGCGGCTATGGCTTCTGCCCCCTTCCAGCAGTGGCGTGGGGATCCATTTCACCACCGCCTCCGTGTATTGTTTGCAAACCCCTCTGCCCAGCCTCTCTGGGGGAATCCTGTCTTAATTGGCTGTGTCTTTCCAATGTCCGGTCTCCAAAGAAGGCTAGTATCCTCGAAAGGGCCGTCAGAAGAGGTTAAAATCAGACCTTGTATGATCGGGTAGGTACAGTAGCCCTCCTCCAAGGTCAGATGTCATTTCCTGTTCTGAATTGCAAAAACTCCCTGCTGGTTTGGAGTAGTCTTCGCTGTCTCCCTCATTCTGTTATTGTATATTTCTGCCCACCAGTAACTTCAGGAACGTGCTACCTAATTTTCATCAGGTCAGCATATCTGTAGTTCTCATTGGTCACATTTTACAGTAGTTAAGATACTAGGAAAACAAAGCCAAAAATGGTAAAAAGGAAAAAAAAAATATATATAAATTTGGTGTCTAAGACTTTCAAAATAGTCGTTTACCAGTGACCAAATCTTCCAAAATGCTGGCAGTTTTTGTGTGAGGGAATAGGTCAGTTTTTCCGAAGGCAGCATTGTTGATACTGAAGAGAGCCACGCATTCACAGAAGGCACTGTGGACGTCGACCAAAGCAAGATACCAATACCAGAAACAGTTTCTTTAAATCTTTGTCCAAAACTTTACCAAAGTTACTGTTGACTAGATACGGGCCAGAGGTCATTGAGAGCATCTTTTGAAACATCTGTCGAACATTGTTGTAATGTCCTCCAATAAAAGGGTATGTGTGAGTGTTCCTTTTCCCAATTTGCATTTGAAGAACTGCGAACTCAGGGTATATTTTGTGTAATCACACAGGGGTGTTATATATTCTATCAAAATTAAATCAAGATCATGTATCTCTATAGACGTATACCAGGGATATGTGTTATCACATAAGTTATTTTTTCGACCGGTCATTTCCCTGTATAGTAAATCCCAATGTTCCCGAGTACTTTTCAGGGCAACAAATGAACTTTACATTTCCTAAAAGGTGTACTGTATATCTTTTGATATTAAACTTTTGAATTCCCCATGATTACTTAATTACGTCGGTCATCTCCAACCCAACCCGCCAGTACGCAACAAAGTTTTAATAAAATGTCATTAATGAAGTTATTGTCAATGAATATAATGATTGTTTTGGAAGTGGCATATTCCGGTTGCAATTAGAGTTAAAAGGATTTGGTAACGTCTGTGTGCCCCTGTACAGACCAAATGGATATCCCTGTATGTTTTACCTGTGCGGGTATGTTAGGGTTAGCAATGGCAAGATACTGTTTTGCATTTTGCCAGGCCAGATGTGTATTATATACTCCAAATTGTTTACATATTTCTGGAATATCCTTAAAGTTATTTATACATGACTTTCCAGAAATGACATTCAATATTTAACCATAATGAATCCTCTCAGGGCGTACACCAGCTAACCGTGTTTCTAGCATACTCAAGTTCTAATCTGTCAACGCCTAAGATACAGATTTATTTGCTCTTGAAGAGAAAGCGTGAGGGGAAGAGGGAGTGGTGAAAACCAGGCTGGAGTTATCCAGAGAGACAACCAACCAGCTCTTCAAACCGTTTACCACCTTAAAAAGAATTTTTCATTAGCCGAAAAACCAGAAACTCCAACATAAAGCCACACTTATTAGCCAAGCTTCGGGTTCATCTGCAAGCTACAGTATCTGTTCCTGATATTCTCTTCTGATATTCTGGATACTTGTCCTGTAAAGGTGGCAAAACCCAGGTTTTAGGTGTGCAAACAGATGGATAAAGAGATCATGCCCAGGAAGAATGCACAGCAGTAGTCACTATAGGGTTGGAATGTGGTAGCATCATCTTAGGGGTTTGTATAGTCGTCGGTGGCCTGTTCTTCGTTAGTGCAAACATTCTTAAGTACTACTTATAGGGTAATGTGAAAATCAAGGCTAGTGTAAATCTCATCATCAAAAGAATAGTTGGACAAATAGTTGCACCCTGAAAGAATGAAAGACATGCGAATGATTCAAGTTTCACGCTCTGCCATGCATGTGACGTGAGCAAGGACGGGCCTTATCACTGTACTTGACTGACCCAACAGCCACGACTGGAGACATTCAGCGAGCAGTGATGCCCTCCATGAGTTTACATTTACATTTATGACATTTAGCAGAGGGTTTTATCCAGAGCGACTTACAACCGTGCTTAGTGTTCTGTTGGATAATGTTTCCTAGTTAGTACAAGAAGATTGGAGTCTAAAACTCGCCATGAGCTCAGACGTTGCCCGAAAAAGGGCCAGTGCTGATACCTAGAGAGAACAATACACAGACATATCGTCGCTGTCCAATGAAAACCATGTATCTCCATTTTTTGGCATCATTTGATCACCTGAGCGGCTGTTTACATTGGGTGGACATTTCATGATGAATGGATCCCCAGACTTACATTCAAATTCAATCCGTTTTTTTCCCTCTCTTGTAAAGTTGCCGTTTTGGGGATACTTGTTTTTCTTTGGACAGCGACGATATATAAAGCATAAGTGCAGGATGAGTCATCCTGTTGTGCCAGCACCATTGGAAAACAGCAGCTCGACGCAGGGCGTTATGACGACTGTCCTTAACACCATGTCAACGTCGCCGAAGACTGCCATGGTGTCATGCCAGATTGTCATGGAGTGACTCAAAATCGTCAGTGATGAGTCCTGCTTTTATCTTAGTGGAGACGACCAATAACTGAACCCCTGTCGCAAAATATACAGGAACTGTGTGAGAATATTCAAGCTGTATGGGATGGATTATTACAGGGCACCTAAAGAATCCTTCACAACTACATGCCGAGACGTCTGGCATGTCGAGTTAGCAAATATGGCGTCCTGACCACATACTGAGAGACACTACTTCTGTATGTGTAGCTCTATAAATATTGATCATATCAGTCTAAATTTATCATCATTTATTGTTCCCGGTAACCTTTATTTTCCTTCCCAACAGACCTGCAATCTCACACTTCCTTCTGGGTGCAGCTGTTCTGTTGATGATGAGTGTATGTTTTTCTTTAAATAAAAAAAACAAAAAAAAACAATTAACTGCCAAATAGCTGAACCGGCAAAGATTACTTCTTGGTGAGCTCTTATGTTCGGAATTCAAACCCTGTTGTGTTTATGATATATGAGGAAAGTGATGGGAGAAAGAGGAAGCAAGTACTAATTCAACTAATCTGCATGACTATTAAGAAGATGACTATTGAACTGATCACAAATGAAAAGTGAAAATCTTCTGAATCGACGTACATACCTGACAATTTCAGTCAGTCTGAAACCTCATCTTTCTAGAGAGGACACATCAGACAGCAGCTGTTTTTACAGTGAACCTTCTCTGTGCTTTTTTGTTTTACGATTGGAAATGGAGTTTATGGAAGGCTTTTGATGAATTAAATGACTGGTATTAAGTTGTTAAGGCGGAGCTGTGCTGTTTTCTGAGGTGGCTTTGTGTAAACCAGCATCAGTAGATGTAGAATGAGGGGTAAGAGCTGGCAGGGACATGCCAGTCATCACTCTTCACTTGGCAAAAATCCACACTGCACTGTTTCTCCGGCAGACCTTTAGAGACAACAGTGCCCCGTGGGAAACTAGTCAGACCTGTGGCTTTTTCATGCTCCGCCCCTTTTCTGCTCTTACTGCCTCTTTTGTTCTTTCTTACTGGCAAAACTTCCTTACTTAAAGGAACACCTCACTCAAAAATCGGAACGTTGTTTAATATGACTGTTAGTAAGGACTACTAGACTTTAGGCCAGCCTAGTTCCTTATTACGCCAGCCCAGTTCTGTGTTGGTAAGTATTAGTGATAACAGTCTCATTAATTACTGATGAATCACTATTATCGTTTAAAAACACTGTTGTTGTTCTATTTATATTTTTCCCCTTATTATTAATTTTTCTGCTGGAAGTAATCTAGCAACCACCTGGGATACCACAACAACCACTTAGCAACAGCCTATCAAACCCCCTAATCCATTTTCCTCTAGTTATTAATATATTTTGTGCCATTTTGATTTTTTAGTATTCATATGGGAAGTTTATGTCTATGTTTATGGATGTATATTATTAATCACCTCCCAGAATAACCCAGTGCTGGTTTAGGATCAGTTTTTAGCTTTATGCCATAAATTCAGAGGCATATTACATCCTACGGATTGAAACTATTGTTAAGTTATAGGAGTGGGGAACAGAGGACTGGGCCTGCCAGTGGATTCTGGCCATTTAGGGGAATGAATGATATGTAGACTGGAAGGAACAGCTTGTTGTAACCCCTCAAACTGAAGGTTTTATTATTTAGTTATTAATCTAAGTCTTATTGGGTCGATTTCCCAGACAAGGATTAAGCCTAATTCTGGACCATGCAGCATTTGGAATGGGCATTCACTGCTGAAAGGAAAATGCAGTCCAGGTGTAGGCTTCATTAGGCTTGTCATTACTCTGATTAAACAAACCAATAATACATGCTTACTGATTCAGGGTATTTTCTGAATCAGTACGTCAAGCAGTAAAAGCATATTTCATATATTGATAGAAACACAGGAGCACACAACATGGACATGCACGTGCTGTAACTCTTCTGATGGCAGATTTAAATATAAACGTAGTCAGAGTTTATGGGGCTGTTTCAAATTCTAAGCCTGGGTCGCTGGCGAGATGCTTTGTTCAGTAGGGTTTAAGGGTTAATCGGAGATGCTCAGCCGAGGCTCCAGTCATGAACTCCAGAGCTCTTTATTTTTATTATTATACACTTTCAATTGTGCAGTGAGTGCTTGTGTATCAGCGAGCTGGAAGCTGGAAGCATTCTCAGGCGGTTGTGCAGCATAAGCCTGATTATCTCCCCTGCTGATGTGCAGCGGTGGTGCTGCTGTTGTGGAGCACGGCTCTGACTCGTCTCTAAAACCCCCGACCTCCCCCCCGCCCCCACAACACCTCAATGTGAAAAGTCATCTTTTGTTAGTGTCTTAAGCGGCATCTGCACACCTGTGGGCCATCGCCGCAGGGCATGTGTGTGGGTGTATGTATGGGGGTGGTGGAGGGGAGGGGGGGTGTTATGATTGCTGCTGCTTAATCGAGACGTGTTGACTAAATGGGGAGGGATTAGGCTCCGAGACAAGGCATCTTTTCTTCTCATCAAGTGTAGAGCAAGTTTGGAGACTGTGGGGAGGGCACAGCTGGCATACCTGTATGCTGTGTTAGATCATGCCTTCATTTCTTCCCATTACCCCCCACCCTCCTCCTCCTCCTCCACCTTTCCTGAACCACATCATCCATTCTGACAGAACTGAATGGGACAACCACGCATTTTTCCCATGCTGCTCACTCCTGCTTTTATCGTTGTCAAGACGCCGAGGTGTATGTCCCAGCAAAAGGTTGCCTGCTTTTGAATTGATCTGCATGAAGCTTTATTTGTTTGTTATTGGTATGAGCTTGGTGTGAAAACAGTCTTTGCCTAAATTGTGGTTTCTTATGATCCTTTGCAAGCGAAGTATGCCTCAGAGAAGAGTTTAAAAGAGGGAGAGGGATCGTATAGTAGGGCTCATAGAAGTGGGATGGTGCTGACGATGTTTTGCACACCATATCGGTTGCGCGGTTACTACCATAGCACACAGTTTGTGGCAGTGTATAGAAGAAGGCACACACCAGCGACATAGGATCTGGGAGACCCACACAAACCAGGGAGGGAGAAAAACGATGAATTGTCCAGCATACGTGGATGTGAGTGGATGGCAGCGGGTCATCTTCAACAACGAGTCACGCTTTTGTCTTGTTGGAGACGACCAATGAATCCATGTGTGGAGGCACCGTGGTCAGTGCCAAGATGAACAGTTGGTTGTCACACATCACACGTCCAGAAGGCCTGGTGTCCCTCCACCTCCACCCCTACCGCACCATCTGCAGGAACTGTGTGAGAATATTCAAGCTGCATGGGATGGATTATCACAGGACACCATTAGGAACCTCTACAGCTCCATGCCGAGACGTCTGGTGGACTGACACCATACTGAGAGACACTACTTCTGTATGCGTAGCTCCAAAAATATTGATCATATCAGTCTAAATCTTTCATCATTTATTGTTCCTGGTAACCTTTATCTTCCTTCCCAATAGCACTGCAATCCCTCACTTCCTTCTGGGTACAACTCTGTTCATTAACCCTTCTGAGCACACGTCAAAATTAGTTGGAATGTTTATATGTGTGGTGCTGTATTTCCAAATATGTATGTGTGATATTGTCAAAATAAAACTGATTAGTCATTAATATTTGAAGCTGCAAATCAACAAAGTGAACATGCTCATTCATACCATATCAGGAAAGAAAAAAAACAAACCCTATCACCGTTTATTGTGTTGAAACAGTGTAAGACATTGTAAAAATCTACTTCGGGCCGTTTGAGATGGCTGTCTCTCAGAGGCGTGCCTATATGAGGCTTGTCAGACCTCGCCCTTCCTGTGCTCTGAAATCCCCCATGTACTGTCAGACTGGCTCTTGAGCAAGATTGAGTTCAGCATGCTGTGCATGTGCATGTGTCTGTGCAAAGACCTGCCAGTTGTATATTGTTGCATGTAGATGAAGCGGGGAGCCAGTGTCAGGAGCCATGTGGCTCACCCTGCTCCTGATGTTCCCCAGACTCTGTGCCTGTGTATTCACCCAACGAAACAATGAAGTCATTGGCTACGCCCAGCCAGAAGCCTGAGGTGTCTACATCAGAAGAAAGATAGCAGGGGGAATGACAGCTTGCAGGCAATTTAATCGACAACATACTGAACACATGCTTTCGAATAATTGTTGTATTTGCATTTTTTCTCCATTATTATTTGTGTTTTTGACAAATCTCTTTAGGCTGCCTTTCTGCTATTCCTGAGCTTGGTGCTTATCGCACGCTCGTTGTAATGATTAATAAATGCTGGAAGGTTTAGAAAGACCCACAGCTAGCACTCAGTGGTAGTCAGTCAAGTTTCTATTGCACCATCCTGCTGGCGGAATCTTGGTCAGTCTTTGCCTGGGCCGGTCATTCTCTGGGCCAGCAAAGCAACCCTAATCTCAGCCTGATCCCAGCTCTCTTCACAGACCTGTGTTACAGGAACATGGGACTGTGTTTTGGTCTGCCTGTGTGGGTGGTGTTGAGCACCGAGGTCATGTGAGGGAACCCACTTCTAATACATGATGCTTTTTTCCCCTCCAGCAGCAGGCAGGTAGGGCCCAATTTGCCCACATGGTTCTATGTAGCACATCAAACAGACTCGTTTGCTTGTTAAAGGGAGTTGCAGCATAGGACACAGTGGGGCAAAAAGCATTTGAGCATTTGCCAAATCATTCAGTCTGTACGCTGCGCTCAGGTTGAATTATTTTTAGCTTAAAGGTGACTCAACAAACATTGTTGCATCAGCCTTTGAATGAAAATGTCATATACAATATGGCAGTGTAATCCTAAGGTTCTGTATCTGTAGTGCGGCAAACGTTAATGGAATTTTTGATTGTGGGTTTTGAACCCAAACTTGCATGTAGGTGTGGGAAATGTGCATTCAGACATAGCATTACATTGGCATGTAGCATATTACATATTGATACTGATATGCTTCTATAGAGGAAATACACCTGATCAAAAATATTTGCATTTTGTGGCATCAGGCTCGGTCCAAAAGCTAAAAGTTGAAGCTTGTCTTTGTGAGAGTAACAGGGATGTTTGAACTTCCAAGACCTTCAACCAAAATCATCTAATGTGCAGCAGGGTCACCTTAGGTGTGTGTGCATGGGTGCTTAGTTTGTTTGCCAAGTGTGGGGGGAAAAAAAAAACTCTGAAGAGAACAAACAGCTAAGGTGCTGTGTACCTGAGCCTAGCAGCTTTACCTGCCTGTGACACTGCTGCAAGTTTTTTTTTTTTTCCAGTGGCTGCCACTTACTAAGTCCACACAAATAGGTTAAGAGTGCTGGCTCAACAGCCTGTATAGAACAGAGCCTTCCGTCCGAGTTAATCGCAGGACAATCCCCATTCATCATTCCGCGGATTCCCGTAAAAAGGTAGAATAAAGCCGAGAGGATATTTGCTCTGCAAGGTCTTTTTTTTTTTTTGGTCCAAAAAAAGCAGAGTCATTATTCAGCGGCCGCTCTGCTTCCCCAGATTTACAGTGTGCAAACATGACATGATTGATCCTGCAGCCTCCTGAGAATGAGTCCTAGAGGTGAAGTATGAACACGTGTATTAACGTTGAGTGTTCTCACCAGAAAAGCCTGTTGTGGACATGTTCATTATGGCTGAAAAAATCTCCTTGCCGCATGTTTATTCTGTAAAATAAGGCTCTGCTGGTGCTGCCTGTTTACTTCACTGTCTCTCTTTTTTACATTTTTGTTTTTTCCCTTCATTTTTGCCCAGTTTTCCCACCAAATTAGTCATGTCCATTTCTACCCACTAGCTAGGTCTCTCCCTATCACATGATGTCACCAGCCTGGGAAGTGGACTCGAGCACATGCTTTCCCTCCGACGTGTGAAGCAAACCGCCACTAACGCAGCATCATTTCACAGCTCAACACACTTTGAGGAGAACACTAACAGCCAATTCTGTTACATCAGCTAACAGATGCATCATCAACACTTGCATCATGTCCTAACTCCAAGCGAGCTTTCAAATGTAGTATCGCGTTGCATCGCAAAGTCTTCTGGATGCCTGTACTGGATATGTCTCATCATGCTAACACGTAAATAAATGGACCTTTCAGCAAATAGCAAGAGTCTCTAACTAAAGAATGGGGTATCCTAGCTATGATATTGTGTTGGCCAGCTTGGTCATATCTGGTGATTTGTATCTGCTGAGTCTACTTGGTTAACTATCTAATTATCCATATTACTTGGGGTCGTAAACAAATGGTATTCCCTTGCCTTCAGCATAAGGCACTCTGGCAATTTCTATCCAGATTGGTTCTTTATTTGTGGATGTGCTTATCCTTATTCATATTAAGTTGGATCCATAAAGAAAGAGTGGAACAAACAAGCGTGACGTTGCACCACAACGCACTCTGCTGCTTTAATCTGGTATAAACGACTTAATTGTTTATACTGGGGAGCACTTTGATTTTCACTCGTTCATGTCACTTGCTATTCGACTCCAAGTCGACTCTCTTTCTCTCTCTCTCTCTCTCTCTCTCTCTCTCTCTCTCTCTCTCTCTCTCCTCCTTTCTTGTTTGGTCCACAGAAACAGCACCCCAGTACGACTAGCACTGACCCTACTGGGTCCTGTGATAATGCCACAGACACAAGAAGCAAAACCTAAAGCCAAAGAAATGTGTGGCAGCGTTTGCAGTTAGCTTTGTTGGGAGAGTGTTGCTGCGGTATAAGGGGTATTCCAGTCAGCAAACAAAGGCAGTCATGTTTGTGTGAGCGACTGGACACCAAGAACAGGATGTTCGGCCTCCAGGTAGATGGAGCCGTGTGTGTTGGGGCTTGCGGGCCGGTCGGCAGGGGGTGGCTACGTGCCAGGCGTAATGATAGGCTGCTGCAGGTGAGGACATGACTGCGCACTAGTCCCAGGCATGCACTGACAAAAACTCCTCTCACATACAACAATATGCAATAAATCTGACATCTCTCCCACAGCTCAGCCAATTACAGGGACCATGGAGGTATGAGTAAGACAGCGGCAGCGCTAGTGAGAGGGTTTAATAAAGAAGTAGTGTGTCAGCCCACTCTCACCTGAGGGCCTGTTATAAAGAATCACAGAAATCGTATTGTGATGTATCCAAGGTCAAACAGTCTGCAAGGTTCGCCCCTGTTCAGTGGTTGTTGTTTGGTGTTGTTGTAAACTTTTTAATGATATGACATAATCTGGAGTATCTCTAGGCCAAATTCAATCTGGCACTCCGATAGAGAGCAGTTAGATCACATGAAAGCTTTTATGTGTTTTGAAAAGGCATTTATAGTTGAGTTCAACTGAAAGCGGTTGAAAAATTAGGCTTTTTTTTTCCCCCTCTCATATTTGCCTGCGGCTTATAACTGGTAGTGTGCGCTCACACACACAAACACACCCCCAGATGCCACAAGGTACCTGAGAGTGGCACAACAATGTGAGCAATTGTCTGGGCTTCCAGCTTTTGTCCACCAGCCTTAGGGAAGAAAAACTGGGCTTGTGGTGAACCGTGACACACAATAAAGGTGTGAGACAGGGCTCTCTAGATCCCACCATGGGCTGACCACACCGGCCTCACTCGCTCGCTCGCTTCCCTGTTGTGTTTCCGTGTCCCTGGTTCTACAGCTCTTTCTCTCTTCGCTGTTTCATCTGCCGCACAGACGAACCATTGTCTCAGCGCACCTCCTGCGGCCCACTCAAAAACACAGGAGTCTAGATAGACAACAACTTGCTGCCTTGTGAAACGCCAAGTCCATATATGGCCTTCTCTTCTTTATGAAATGCCACCATCATTTGGCTATCTGTACCAGGGGGCACGCGGTCTACTTTGCGTTTTCTATGTCTTATTACAGCTCACAGATAAATACCCGTTGACGTGAATCATGCACATGGCATCCTGTCTCTTAAGCATGCTGGTAGATAGACATTGTGCCTCGTCAGTGCTAGACTGTCCCACTGCTAGCGGCTTAACTTCCATTGTTGGACCAGATATGAGGTCATTGTCATGAGATTTCTGCAGAGAAAAGGTTTGCTTTCCTTGCCGCCCATTCTGAATGGTAAGCCGGCAGAGGGGAGTGTGTTCAAAGGAGCAGGGCAAGCAGGATTTGGGGGCCGAGGGACGTGTGGCACTGGGAAACAGCTGGACAGTTGAAAGCCAGCTCTGAGTCTACACCCCCTTTCCCCAGCTGACGCGGCAGCAGAAGTTTTTAAGCTGCTCAGCTCAGCCGCGTGTGTTGGAGTCTTGGCTCTGTAGGTGTCTCGGTGCATTGCTTCAGTGGGATGGCGGTAATGCTAACAAAATTAGAAAGTGTTTAGTGTGTCTGTTTCACACGCTCTGTTTTATCTTCACCCCCAGCGAGACTATAGTGCCAGTCTTTTCATTAGTGTTTTGCAGACCCCTACGCTGTCTGAAAAGATCTGTAGGTTATTGACCCCTTCGGAGAAGAGCTGTAGTGACTGCTTGACACTTCCATTATACCATAAAGACCATCTCAACATCAACAACTACAATGGCATTGACAGTACTGATGTTTACTTGGGAATTGACCTGTGGAGACACTATGACCTAAGACCGAGAATGAGCATGGGAATGGGACTTTGTAGAGCTTTAGCAGGTTCATGACACACCATGGCCTGCAGTTTTACTTTAATCTAGCTCCCAGGTACACCTACACCAGGTATACACTACTCTTAATGACTTGATTCAGGTTTGTTGGGATCTAATTGTGGGAAGTCTGGAGGCCCTGGGGAAACAGTGCCTGAGCTGTTGTTGACCAAGAGAGAACTCAAGCTCAAACTCAAGCTCTAGAGGGCTAAAGGGAATAAGAGCTCCGGATGGAGCTCCCGTTACACAGGTCAGCCACACAAACAATAAACAAATAGCAATTTTCTTTTGAAAGTTCCAGAATCCTGGCTGATTCTGATGAAGCACCACTGAAGGCTTTGCTAATTAGCCGAAGAGTTGAATCGGAGGTAAATGAGCTATAATGCTAAATTTTGTTGTGCTGTGGTCTGTCAGATCTGTAGTGTTTTAATTTTTAATTTTTCGTGAAAATACAGAGAAATGGAGAAACAGATGCGGATAGAAGCACATGCTTTCCCTGAGCACCTGACTGAAGCACCCGACTGAAGCAGTGGGCATCGGCACATCTCGACAGCCCTCATCCTGCAGCATTCTTCGCACTACCTGTGCCATACCAAGCTGTGCAGAGATGCATACAGATAGCAGGAACTGAGGTAGCATTGTGAGAGGAAATAGAGGGCTGAGGGAGGTCAGCACTGCAGCCGTCCCGGGACTTGTCTGTGGAGCCATGGCACTGACTGACTCGTTATCTCCAGCAGCCTGAGATGAGACAGATTTTGATACTGACATCATGGAGGAGCTGACAGTGCGAAGGCTGTGGTCCTGTTGTCTGTGTGTGTGTGTGTGTGTGTGTGTGTGTGTGTGTGTGTGTGTGTTTTTTCCTTTTTGCAGGATGAAACTATACCCACAAATATTGTCATTTTCTCTGTCAGTAGTTTCTGAGGAAGCCTTGATTTGGTGATAGTGACGAGCTCCTTGTCAGTATGTCATTGATGCATTTGGAATCATGTTACATCTGAATGCGTTTCACTGGAAGAAAGAACCATTCAGGTGTGTGTGGTTTGTTGATACAGCGTGCATTTTGTTTATTTTTAATTTGCAGTGAATCTCTGGAATTGCCTTCTGGCTGATGCAGTGGCATGTTCTGGATGGGAAACACCCTAATTTGATTGACGGTCCCAATTATAAATCGCGGTCACATTCCAGAACATCATGATTTTTATTGCCGTTTTCAGCGACATTCGTTATGATGGAATAACTGTCTTGCTTTTCGGCCGCATTAGCATCTGCTATTAGAGGTCATGCTACTTAAGTTACCAAAAACAAACACATTCATGACATTTGCTGCCTCTTCAGAGCTGTTTAACAAGAGATGTGTTTTGGTCTGCTGTTGAGTTACGCTAGTTACAACATACAGCTCTGGAAATAAATAGGAGCCCACTCCAGTTTCTTCTTAAATCAGCATCTCCACATGTACAGCAGGTTCTTAGTGAGGAACAGAAGGTTGGGTTCTAGCTTTACTGGCAGATACAGTGAGCGTCTGGTTCATAAGAACAAGGTCAAGCAGCAAACACACAGGACAACACAGCTACAGACTGGCAGAGGGCCAAAACCCCTCTCTACTGACCGTGATGAGCGCCACCTCATTCCAATGTCCCTTAACCACCGTAAGATGACCTCGAGTGACCTACAGAAAGACTGGCGAGCGGTGGCTGGGGTGAAATGCACAGCGAGCATGGTTCTAAAAACAGGCTTCTGGAGGGTCATTAGTGATTTTCTAAATAAACAGATCTAAATACAATATTTGATCTGGAATTTGGGACACGTGTTTCCAGTAGTGTATAGAATGAAACAGAACTGCTCATTTTGGTCCAACACAACCCCAGAAACTGTACAACTAGAGACACTGATCATTTTGAGGTGGTCTCTTATATTTTTCCAGAGCTGTATATCATTGCAGACGTTTTCCATAAAAGTTTGGTACAGTTTTTAAAAAGAGTAAAGATACAGTTGAATACGGTGTTACTGATGTAGACCTATTTGGGACAGATTATATGGAAAGCCTTTAATTGTGTATATTGTAGTACGGTTTAAATTAGCCAAAAAACAAAATGCACATTAGAGGTTAGTAATGAAACTAAATAGATCATTTGTGCAGTACTATATAAGTAGCGTATGTTCATTGGAATTAAATTTGTTATTAAAAAATACAAAAAGAATAAACCGGGTGGTTTCTAAGAATCACCACTGATTCCTAAATACCATTTTAAGTCATCTGGTTTTGCATCGTGGTCTGGTTTTTGACATCCTCTTCATCATGGCGTCTATTGATTGTTTGTATGTTTGTTTATTTGCCTGATGGCTTTAAGAATGTGTTTCCTACCACTGCCTGCAGCCACGGCCCCCCATGGGCTCTGGCGCGCGGCGGTCCAGTCCTGTCTGAAAGCGAGAGTGGCAGGGCCGTTGGGAACGGGAAGGTGCGGTTGTGAGTGTGTGTTCCAGACATAGCCTCTGGTTCCTCCTTCCCAAGGCTGGGTCGTGGTGGTGCAGGGGGCCCAGACAGCACCCACCCCCAAACCCTCGAACACCAACCCTGCACCACCCCCCCACCAACCACGGACCTTCTCCCATGGCCTAGTGGCCAGAAGGCCTCTTCTACTGTCGCGATGTGCTAGAGCAATACTGATGCGCACTTTTGTTCCCCTAGGCGATGTTCACATTACAAGCTTATATTGACCCATTAGTCTCCGCATACCTTTGACCTGACAGGACCCATGTATACATGCGTGAGACGCAGGTGTCATGAAGAACCAAAAAAAAAAAAAAGTGCAGAAGCGATAGAAACGGATGAACCATCAATACAAGCCCTTGTTGCTCTAGTGTCTGCTGATGGCTTGTTAGCTGTACTTGGTTAAGACAAGAAGCCCAAAAAATGCCTCACTGTTTTTACATCTATCAATAAGACGTCTGTGATGACAGATAAATACGATGTGTGGTGTGGCAACAATTGGCTCTGTTCACAATTTGGCAAAACGCTGGTTCTGTGCCACATCAATCTCATAATGTGAACAAAACCCTAACTACCACATGTGCTGTGTCCCAAGATGCAAACACCTGGACGGTTATGCAGGAATTTTGGAATAGGAGCCAGAAATAGCAATAAACATTTTAAATATCAATACAGGGCGTTGAGCCTTCAGTACGATGGCTTTTTTCTTTGTATATTTAATAGACAGAACCGAAGCTATCCTGTTCAGGAGCTCAAGTTTTCTTTGGCATCAAACTCCAAATAAAGGCTGTCATTCTTTTTATGACTATTGGCTTGCAATCCACAGCTGAAGTTTGCTTACACGAAGTGGGTTGCTTTTACCGCATCACCTGCCTGCGTTTGCGGACGTGCTCGTTCGAGACAAGAAACGAGAGCCCGACTCGCTGCTGCTTTGAAGTGATGAGGTTTTATTTCCTTCGGTAGTTTTTGAGGAAGTTCTGAACAATCTGTGCTCTGTTCTTAGGTTGAATGCTCCTGTCGTTGTCCAGTGAGGGAGCGGGTTTATATGCACACGCTCTGGTGACTGGGCATTCCTGCAATTTGTTAATGGGCCGGAAGTATTTCTGTTGTGAAACTTCTGACATTTTCCATTCAACCCTCAACGGTCATGATCCCAATTTGCCTGTTGTGTGAGTTGAGCTTTGTCAGAATGACTAGTGAGAAGATTCATCAATGAGATTCCAAACATAGAGCTATCTTTGCAGTTGTGTTATTTACTAGTTCTCAAACCGCAGGCAGTTTGAGTCATGACCATCATGAGGCTTGTGAAGTTTGTCGAACTCGTTGGCCCTTCCGCAAATGTACGGTGTGAACAGAGAGTGTGCCGTAAAAAATGCTTTTGTTTATTTTTTAGTTTTCATGCTACTTAGTCTTTACTTTGAAGCTCTTCAGAAACTGACAGCTGCTTTTCAGAGGCACTGAAGTTCTACACATGGACCAGGCTAATGGTATCATTTGCGGGACACATGTCAAAAGTGACGTCTGCTGATGTTGCCAGTTTAGAGATGACTTTTTATGGGGAGGCCTCTCGAAAAAGACCTCAATTTTTGTTTTCCAAGAATTCAACAGGTAACATGGAAACATGACCTCTCTCCGTCTCTTCTCCTCTTTCTCTTTCATATTTGCAAGGATCAAAAAAACTTTAACTCACCTGGCCTCATCCATCAAAGCTAAAACAGACGTGGGTGTGACTTTTGATCAAAACCATCCCACTTCAGTTTTCCAAAGGAGTGAAGCCATCCAAGCAAATGCCCCTATTAAAATTCCACCCTGGACAGCAAGTCAAATAGTAAATCACTAGTCTTTGCAGCCAATAAAGAACTCCATCTCAGTGACTCCATGACAAAGAGCGGCAGACAATTAAAACAAGACCTTGCTAATAATATTCATAGGGAATTTTCTCAAGCATAGCCAACAAATAGTGTCTTTAGCCAAGCCTATTAAAAAGAGTCTTGCCATTTTTCGGGAGTGCTGTCATCGTTTGATCAACCGGGACCATATACAAGAGACGGCAGGCAGAAATTCCTAAAAGTGTGAAACAACGAGGGGTTTTGATACCTTAACCACCGCGTATAACCGTTTGCTCTTTACTGTAAACTGTAAGGCCAGGCCCAGATCCAATACACAACATCTCAGAGCAGGTGGATTGACCCACGATCAGCTCGTACCTGCCCATGCAGGCAAAACCCTATTCGTTAAGGTATGAAGCTGATCTCTGAACAGCGTTCTATGTCTCAGAACTCCTGAATCCCTGTGCAAACAGCAAGTCATCTCTCTGGAAGGTTTTCAAGAGGAACTTGTGTTTCCTGGTGCTGTCTCTCATTTCCCCGCGCTGGGCGGTAGGCTGCTCTGCAGGTTTGCAGGCTCGTGACGGACAGGAGGAATGCTGCTCAGGAAAGATTTTTCTTTTTTGTTTTGTTTTGGTTAGGCCTGTCCATTCTTTGTGCGTTCTTAAGCAAACAGGCGAGCGCTGTGTCCTGTTTTTACTGTTTCACCACGTCACTGTTCAAACTCGAGAAGAGCAAATATTGCAGTGATCTCTCACTGTGCCAGCCTGCAGGCGTCGGGGAAGAGGTATTTTTAAAGTATAGAGTATTTCTGCAGTAGGAGAAAAACATCCCCATCATAAAGCGTTATTAGGATGTGACATAAGTGACACATGAAGCGGTGCAAAGATGTTATACTTACTGAGATCACGCTGGAAATGCTGTTTGTTACGTATACGGTGGTTTCAATGTAAAATGCCATACAGTGGCATTGTTGGGTCGAATCCTAAGCTTTGTACTCTGAAAATTCCTGAACATAATGTGAGATGAAGGGGACTATTAGTGGTAAAATCACAACCAGATATTGAAGACTGGCTCCACTATGATGACGTTTCATTGGAATAAGCTAGTCATCCATTTTTTCCCTTATTACCATTCGCTGCCCAGATGGAGGTATTGTGTTAAAACCTGCTACCGTGTTTTTGAAGTAAGGAAAGACCATTCGTCAGCTAGCAGTCATCTTAAAGACGGCACTTACAATTAAATGTTTGTCAGCTAGTGTAGGCCTCTGTAATGCAAGTTGCTCAGTAGTAGCAATTTGCTTTTAAACTGCTGTGCATAACTAAACATGTTTATTAGTTACATAATGTACTACTTAAATTAGTCAACAGTTGTGTCAAAGGAATCGTTAGCATTTGAATGATTGCAAGGTACAGCTCTGGAAATAAATAAGAGACCACTCCAGTTCCTTCTTAAATCAGCGTCTCCACATGTACAGCAGGTTCTTAGTGAGGAACAGAAGGTTGGGTTCTAGCTTTACTGGCAGATACAGTGAG
>CM067477.1:1665706-1678237 GCA_034552555.1 Semaprochilodus insignis
GTGTGTGTGTGTGTGTGTGTGTGTGTGTGTGTGTGTGTGTGTGTGTGTCACTGGGGTTCTGCCCCTCTTCCTCTCCTCCGAGGCCCTTTTGACAGGGGGGAGGCAGAGTGTTTGCCGAGTGCCACAGGAGCCGGATGTGCTACTGAATGGTGGACTCGCTCGGGTCAGCCACCATCACACACCCCAGTCCTTTCCACCGACCCGCTGTTGACGTGCTGCCATGGCAACAGTTTAGTTTTTTTTTTCTTTTTCTTTCTTTTTTTTCCCCCTTTGCGTTGGTGGCCAACTGGCTACCACCAGGCCCCTCCCACCTCATCACCCAATCCCGAGTCACATGACGTGGAAGTGGTAAAGCAATCTCTGTTACTGGGGTTTTTGAGAGCTGTGGGGATCAGGGGAAAATATGGGTGGTGTGTTTGGTTGGAAATCTTAGGCTAACACACAAAGTTCTGAGGACTTTCTCACAGTCACCTTCAGCGTAATCCGCCAAGTTTTACTAAGCGATCTCTTTCTGTCTGGCAGGACGGCATCTCTCAGTTTCTATTTTGAATTTCATTCTGAAGTTTCTCCTGCTAAGCTCTAGTAAACCAAGTGACTCAGAGCCACTAAGCGAAGGGTGACTGATGTGCGGCTCATTCAAAGATGTATTTCTTTAACTATATCGCCCGAGTAACCAAAATAAATAATGTAAACATTCACTGCTGTCTGAAACGATGGAAAGAATTTGTGTGTGTGTGTGTGTGTGTGTGTGTGTGTGTGTGTGTGTGTGTGTTTTCGCTCTTAATTAGGGCAGTCAAGTAGTGAAGTGTTTGTCTGCCTGTCAGGTGGTTGGTAGGTGAGTATACTCACTGAGAATGTGCTGTGAATGATTTGTCACTTTACCTTTCCGATTGTCTTACTCATCCCTCCAACAGCCCTGACCACTGAAGCGTGCGTGTGCGTGTGCGTGTGCGTGTGCGTGTGCGTGTGCGTGTGCGTGTGTGTGTGTGTGTGTGTGTGTGTGTGTGTGTGTGTGTGTGTACGTGCTTATCTTTTATTCCTAGTACATATAGTACTCTGGCTGGGCAGTCAGCAATTATTTGCTCATAAATATTGGAGTCATTAATACAGTAATATGTTTAATTAGTATCAGTGTCAGTGTTTTCATGTAAAAATTTTTAAACCTCTTCTCAAAGAAACCAAATGGTACTTGTAACCATCGAGTACTTACTGGGACCAAACTTTGTTCTTCTAATGTGGTCACAGGCTGGTAACTACTCAGAACCTTTGAACTGAGCTTCTGAGAGTTTCAGCTTTTAATTCAGTACTTTAGTGATGGTCTCTCACATTGGACATTTCACCTGAGGATATTCAAAATGTACTGTTTTGCCTGATGCACAAGAGCTTAGCTTTTTCACTCTGGCTTTTCCCAAGACCCAAAGCTGTTTTGTCTGATGCCCCAAACCTGATGCCATGGTCTGAAATGTACACTGAAACTTTTTGTACAGGCATGATATCTGCCTGCCACACCAAGCACATTTATCTAGCCCAGTTGCGTTACCTGAGAAGACTTACTTATCTGTGCTATATATGTATTAATGTAAGATTTCACATCAACCAGCATGTTTAAAAGTTTGGTTATATTCGTGTATGGAACTCTTACTATCAAATTCATGTTGGTAATAGTAGATAATTGCTGTAAATAAAATATTAATACATCTGATCAGGATAGATCTGACATATGTTGGTATTTTCTGTTATTTTAAACCAGTGTTTGATCATGTATTTATAATGAACGTTTCCTTTTCCGATACCCATATTGAAACCTTAAACACTGACTGATACAGAGATGATACCTTTTCTGAAGGACTATTTTTTTAAATTGATGCCCTCCAGTCATGGGCTGGAGGTTAGGGAACTAGCCTTGTGACCGGAGGGTTGCCGGTTCGATTCCCTGAACCGACAGTAACGACTGAGGTGCCCTTGAGCAAGGCACCTAACCCCCAACTGCTCCCCGGGCGCCGTGGATAGGGCTGCCCACCGCTCCGGGCAAGTGTGCTCACGGCCCCCTATTGTGTGTATTCACTAGTGTGTGTGTATGTGGGTGTTTCACTTCACGAATGGGTTAAATGCGGAATACAAATTCCTCTGTGTGAAAATCACAAATGGCACAAAATGACTCAAAAACTCTCTACTCAGAGAATGATTGGCCTCACCGATTATAAAACGCTTAAGATGAGAATCTAAAAGTATGCGATCATGTTCAAACTACTCAAACACTACTTCGCTACCCCACAGAAAGAAACACACACCTAACAATGTCACATGACATATGTACTATCTTCTTTTCTTTGCTTGATAAATATACCTCTTCACGTTTCACGTCATTGGCACTTCTTAGTAAACTTCAGTTTGAGTTTGAACCTGGGTTAACAGAGAATGCTGCTTTAAGTGTTTTAGTATTTCAGATTTGATGTGGAGGGTATGTTGATTTAAGCCCAGCAGTTGTTTTTACTGCTGATCTCTGCCCAGCCTTCAGAAATCTGATTTTCGTTGATCCTTTATGCTTCCAGCTTACTGGGCAGAATGCTGGCCATTTGTGTGCGCGTGCGTGCGTGTGTGTGGAAGGCGAAGGTCATGTGCAATTAATATCTCTGTGCCTGGTGCACTTTTTTCAGTCATATATAACAGTAGGGTGGCATGATGCATTGCAGTATTCACCTTGCCAGTATTTTAAGTAACCCCTTAAGCAAATCACAGTATGGCAGAGAAATACATTAAATGCCGCCCTGTAGAACGCAGAAAGTAGGTGAGACTCGCTTCTATGTGTCCGTACATGCCTATGCATGCATGCGTGCTCGCCTGCCGCTATGTGTCACCATCTGGGTGGTCCTCATGGCTGGTTGGTAATCCTCTGACTCATAAATCAGCGTCCGACACTGGGGCCGGCAGCGTGTGACCATCGGCACAAGGCCTGGGGTGCCGGAGGCTGTACCTCCCGTCAGCACCCCTCGGGCTGCCTCTCTCAATAAGCCCCTCCTGAATAAGAGTCTGCACTCTAGTTGCTCAAACCTTAAAACTTTTTTAATTCTCATGTACATAATGGTTTACATTAGAGTCCAAACTAACAGCTATGATCAACTAGACTGCGGTTATGGTTCTTTGAGGGTTAACGCTTGCCCTAACCCTGTTGCACAGTTCCGTTATCATTTAAAGTTCTGTCTGAGCAATAATTAAAGCAATAGAAGCAACATTAGCGTCACTAACACTTCTTTTACTGCTTTGTAATCGTAATCATAAATATTGTACAGCCTGCGGTTGTGATGTTATTGACAGCTATTTGACTTTGTTAATGAGTCATTGCAGCCTTAATTTAAATCCAGATAGTGTAAATCACACAGTCTCTGCTCTGTCTCTCTCTCTTTTCGGTAGGTATGTCATGCGTATGTGCTTTTCGGTAGTGTTTGTAGCCAGCTTTGTTTATGTAAGGCTGTAGATTAAAGCCAGCGGGGACCAGGTAGCCTAGCTTTCAGAGCACTCGAAGTGAGCAATTAAGATGATGATGAGAATGATGAAGCAGGGCTTCCTTCTCTCTCTCTGACTCCAACTACAGCTATGGCTTTAATCTCCGGTGCAGAGAAGTGCGGCGGCTCTCGCTGCTGCCCCGACCTCCCAGCCATAAATAAAGATAAGACAGTGGCATCAGACTGTTTGGAATAATAACACTCAATTTGGTGAGAAGTGGCGGAACAAACGCAAGAGTGCAGGAATACAAAAGCAGATGGAGATGAAAGGAGGAGCGGATGGACTCTGGCAATAGAAAGCGAAACCTATGTAAGCCTACATGTGATCGCAAACAACCGCCCTCGCCTGGTGGAGGCAAGTGCCCCGATTTTTGACCTGCAGAGGACGGGGACAGAGAAACACAATTTGTTCTTTTGTGTGGCCGGATCACAGAAGGCCTGCGACTTTCTTTCACTCTCACTCTTTCACTCTCGCTCTCTCTCACTGAGTGCAATTTAGTTAGAGGAGCAGGTGGTCTAGCCTAACTCGGGGGCAGCAACTTTTTCTTTCTTTTCTCCTTTTTTGTTTTCTCGCGGACGCTCGTGGTGCTTCTGCGTTATTGGGCTTTTAGCCAGCACGGGAGGGGAGGATTAAAAAGTAGGGACAGAACCAGGGAAGGGTGAAGGTACGGTCGACCCGAAGGCCTGAAGCCTGGGACGGTGCTGTGCCCACATTTTTGAAAATCAAAAAAGGAGCCCCACAGTAGCTGTTGGCTCCGGCCTCTCTCAGCTGCTCCCCACGTGGCTTTTGTGGTGGCCTCCACAGCTTCTCGAAGGGCTCAAAACACGCCCGGCGGTGTATTGTCTCTCATCAAAGGCTGCAAAGAAGGCAGCAAGAAAGGAAAGAAGTGGCTGCCTCAGCTGTTTCATGTCTCAGCGAGAAAGAGACAAAGGGTGGAATTGCGTCCATGCCCAGGGCAGCCTAGTGGTTTCGCTCTTCTGGGCACACATTTGGACTCACCCAGCTGTTTGTCCCCAAAAAATAAACCGACAGCCCCCTCCCATGCCTACATCGTGCAGCTTTGAGACGTGTTCAAGTGTGGTATTTGGTTTCACCTTCCCCTCAATGTTAATTGTTGTGGTCTGGTGTTCTCTGGACACCTTTCACCAATCTTGCAACCCTATCTATTAGTCATCTCCTCTTAGAGTGGATGTGCCAAATCGCGTTATTCAGGTTCTCTTTTGATGTTAAATATACATTTCAACTTCAACGTCATTTTCTACCAGAATGGTTGATGGTTAATGTTTTCACCTTTCGCTAATTAAATAAATTAAATACATTCCTTTGGAAACCAACAAGCAAACATAACACTAATATTGTTGTGATGCTCCTCTCACACAACACATACACTCACACGATGTCCCGGCTGGGATTAAAGCCGTTACCATTAATGAAAGCAGAGTGTTTGGAGAGTTCCGCACTCTGGGTGCGTCCGGAGTTGGTTTCTCCATTAAAGGTACTGGAGAAGGCTACCTCCACTGGCATGGGTAAACAGTGGGAATTGGAAGCAGACATGGCCGCGTGTCAGCGGTATCACCTGGGGCCACTGCATGTCCTTCCACTGCAACCTTTCTCCACAGTTTGTTTATATGTGACGTCTGCCCACTTCTAATCCCTGCCAGAACCAAAGCCTTATGCTGCTTGAGGTCAATTTATGCCTCTGCGTTGAATCAGTGCAGAGTCTACACCGTAGCCTGCGCAAGTGGCCTGTGCCATTGTGAGCGTTTATACTTGTCTGTTGGTGTGTCTATGGTGCTCTGCAATTACACCGCCAAAACAGTAGTTGGCGATGGGGTTTTTGCGCCACTGTGTTGACTCCCTCGGCATACTACAAACGATGGCAGCTGAAACGGATGATTATGTTGGAGTTGGAGCTGTTGAAAACACCATATAACACGCAGAAGCATATACATTGGCCTTTACATTACTGTTTACCATTGGCCACCTCTTTAAACTGAGCCTAAATCAGTTCGGTGGTCTTATGTTGTAATGAATAATAATAATAATAATCGGTGAGGCCAATCATTCTCTGAGTAGAGAGTTTTTGAGCCATTTTGTGCCATTTGTGATTTTCACACAGAGGAATTTGTGTTCCGCATTTAACCCATCCGTGAAGTGAAACACCCACATACACACACACACTAGTGAATACACACACACTAGGGGGCAGTGAGCACACTTGCCCGGAGCGGTGGGCAGCCCTATCCACGGCGCCCGGGGAGCAGTTGGGGGTTAGGTGCCTTGCTCAAGGGCACCTCAGTCGTTACTGTCGGTTCAGGGAATCGAACCGGCAACCCTCCGGTCGCAAGGCTGGTTCCCTAACCTCCAGCCCACAAAGCATAGGCTTTGATTCTATGTCTTTTTGGGGCAAGCTGCTCTGGGGTGGTGATGTGGATAGGAAACCGTCCTGAATGTCTCCTGTTCCAGCCGGCTCTACGATTGTTATATGTTGTTGTGAGCCTGTTGGCTTTTCGTTTCATCCTTAGACAGAGCTCTTTGTATACAGTTCAACACTGTGTTCACTCAGCTGCACTGCACTTTTCAAAACAGTGAAATCCATTTAGGAAGGGTCTAATCAAAGCCACAGCCTGGCTGTACGGCGTAAATCGGGCGATGGAGAACGGGTGGCATCATTCAGGCAAGGAGGTGGAACATAGTCCATCACCCTGTTATGGGGTCTCTTTGACCTCTGGAGCCTGGAGTCAGGATGTGCTTGACCTCTGTGCCTTTAACTGTCAAGACAGACAGCTCTATTTCACTTAACACAAGTGCCATCTGCTTACCACAAAACAGTCACTTTACGTTATCTGGCATTACATCATCGTTTTTGACCCGTTTGTCTCGAATGTTGATATCAGTTCCTGATTGCATGGTTACGTTTGTATGTTTGTGGGTGACTTTGTTCAACTTTGAGCTGGACTGAGGCTTTGTGGAATCGTTTGTCAGGCAAACTAACAAGGGGAATTAGATTTTCCCTAAATAACATGCTGACTTAATCAGATATCTCAGCATTGTTTGGCTTGGAATAGGGCTGTTTGACCTTTCTTTGTTTTCTTCTTCAAAAGTGAAGATTGCTTGGACATGAAATCACTTCCTCATTGACTTTAACTAAGAAGACATAATGGACATCTTTTAAGCGTGACTGCTGTACCCATCATTCCATGTCACTACATCTGTATAGCTAGAAGAGCCACATTACTCACCATGTTCTTTGTTTGCACGGCGCAGAGTGGGTCCAGGGGGCAGTTTAATTGGTTTGTTCAGTTGGTTCAGATATGCTTCGTAGTGCGTGCCGTTTTTATAGACCCCATCCTGTTAACTGCCAGAATCACTTCTTTTAATTGTGGCCATGACTGTGGTTGTATGTCAGCAGAACATTTTGCCCTTTCTTTGCCATTCAAGGCACAAGAACGAGTCTGAAAAGGAGTTGGAACCACCTTCTGCTTGACTGATTTACCTGCTGTGAGTGTGTCCATGTGCGCGAGTTTGCAAAGTGTGGAAGAATGAAAAAATTATTTGGACTGAATTTTTTTTCTTTCCGCCCAAAGTTTATTAAATAGATAACATGTAACCAAATACGTGTACTGGCATGTGCAGATGGGTGACAAATGCTATGCTATATATAATGGATAAACAAAAGATGATCCGGTTGGCCTTGATTTTGGATGAAGATGGGATGAGGAAGAGAAGAGGCTTAAGGGTTACTGCAAATCTGTACAAAGGTATTCTGACTGATCACCTTTATTCTTTGATAAAAACGGTGCCCTATCCACATGGCATGAGGGCTCATGATTTGACGAGTGTGAACAATAGTGTAAATCACACTAGTAACTTTGCAGTCCTACGATAAACCTAATTGGACACCTATGGGAAGTTTTGCGTACTAGCCACCACCACCATCATCAAAACACCAGTTAAGGTCATATCTTTTGAAGGAATGCTGTTCCATCCCTCCAGTATGGTTCCAGAGACGCATAGAATCTATGCCAAGGTGTTCTGGAAGCTCATGGTGGCACAACGTTAGGGCTGCCCTGAGTACCATCTCTCGGACTCCGGAGCTGCAGCAGTAGTCAACAGCGAATGCTTGAAACTTGGCCCTGTTGGAGGGGTGGGCGGTGGCTGGGAAAGTAGTTCAGGAAATATGCATCCCTTTATTTTGTTTGTACAGTGGATTGGTTCTGCAGTGTCTGGCCCTGTGGCCGCTAGCTGCTTTCCTCACAGCGCAACTTTGATTTGTCTACCTAGCCGGCAGGACTCTTTTAGCGGTGAGGTAGGGGCTAATAGCGCAGAGGGTTAACCAGCGCTTCACAGAGCACAAGAAAAAATTGTGTTGTGGCGTCACGGCACTGCATCGTAAGTAGTTGAGTTTCTTCTTGCTGTGTTTGTGCTGACTTCTGTAAATTAAAAATAAACCTGCATTATTTACTGTAACTTTAAGTTTCTCTTGAGAATCCCAAGCGTTACAGTATTTTGCACAGTATTAGCCTTTACTGATGGCCTGCATGTAGCCAAAAAAGCTAGCCAAAAAAGCTAAAAAAATATCTACCCAACACATGACTAGCCAGATGTTAGCGTACTTCATTTGTTTATTTCTTTTTGTTTTTCCCAAGCCTGTATATACACTGACACACCTAAAGTCATGAGATAACAGTACGTAAGTTGGTCATGAGGTGGCACAGCGCCACATCAGGCACACCACCGCCTTTCCACTATAATGTCTTTTTCACATCGCCCTGCCATGAGCACACTGGCTAGTGTTCAGCATTACTCACAAGATAACACCTCACAGCTTACACGTTCCCAAGCTGTCCCCTGAGGTTATGCCACTTCTTACCAAACTCACTTACCAACTTCACTCACTCACAATGTTGTCACTTTCCGTTGTTGACTAAATCCATTTGGTTTGTCTTTTCCTTTGTTCAGTGTTACATTTTACTGTAAACGAAGAGCTTGAGCTTGACGTGTACCTACTAACAGTGCACAGCAGAGCTACACTGCAGTATTTATTACAAAGCTAAACATCGCTTGAAATTGGGCATTTTTTTAATTCTCAAAACAGCATCATAACCGTAACTATAGTTAAAATTTCAAGGCAATTTACTGCTCTAAATTTTTGAGTTTTGAGGCCAAATTAAACTTTTAAGTTTAAAAAAAACACCTTTAGTTGTGCCAACTATCTTTTGTTCAGATAATTTATCTTTCCTATGTATGTTGTTTATACACAACAAAGATAAATTATCTGAACAGAAGCTAGTTAGTTGGCACAACTAAAGGTTTTCTTTTTAAACTTAAAAGTTTCATTTGGCCTCAAAACTTAAAAATTTAGAGGAGTAAGTTGCTTAATTTTGAGTTTTCTTAACTTTTTTGTTTTTTTTACAGTGTACAACTACATAACAGTTCAGTTGTGAAAGAGAATTATATGACTATGTGAAGTCTACCTTTTATAATAAGGTCTACATACATACAGTCGTAATGCTGAAATGCTGAAAACTGCCTTTCCAGAGAGCCTCGTTATTCTTCTCTTTCAACATTTCTTCTTCCGTTCTACGTTCTCCCTCACTTTGTCTTTTTTTTCTTTCTCTAATCCCTGCTTTGAAGAGCTTTTTTCCTTCAACCTGTCAGACAATCTCTGAAAACCCAAATCCGCTTGATTTCAACACCTTTTCATATCCCTTACCTATCGGCTGTTTGCCCGAGCGCCTGTGGCCAGAGTGCTGGGCCGCTCTGTCGTCAGGGGGGCTGGTTAGCCCTCTGCTCTTTGACTTGGTACCACCAACCCTCTGCAGCCCCTACCCCCTGGTTCTTCCCACCACTGCTCCATAAACAGCATCCAGGGTGTGCGAATCAGCAGTATTTGGCTGGGCCCGAAAGCTCTCAGATCACACCATGGGGCAAGAGACTGCAGCGCGTTCCTCTTCCTTACTTACTCTGCTTCTAATCCTTTTGCCTTTCAACCACAATGGGAACCATGTGCTCATGCCGGGCAGGGTAGGAGCCCACCATGAGAGAGGCCGTTTACCTCTTGAAAACTAACATTGCGCTACCCTCAGGGCTAGCACAGAGCTGTGAGATGCTCAGCTAGTGTATCTAAGTTAAAGAGGGTGTTTTTTTTTTTTCATAATTAACAAAACTGCTCCTCAAAACATTGCGAAACATGACTTTAATCAGAGCTCAATCAGTGATATATTGTGGCTTACCCCTCATTACTGCCTAGACTGGGGCCCACGTGATGCTAGCATCTCATACTTTCGTTTTTGTTAAAGGAATAGATGCCTGAAAATAATAACACGGCAAAGAAGTTGTGACTTGTTAGCGTGTGATTTCCACAGCACTTGCTAACAAACCCATTCTAGGTTGTATACTTTATTCGATATATTCATGTTCTGGGGCGAAGCATTGCCCTAAGCATCAGCGTTTTAAACTTATTACATCCTGCCCTGATCTCTGCCTACATTGTTGACTAATAGGCCACAGTTTGTCATCGATTATTGCGGTGATCTTCACCACTGCAATGGGACGAGGGGGAAGTGAAGGGTTGGGCTTGGGAAAAGCCCAACCCCAAAACAAGATAATCCTCCGTGGCAGATGCTTCCAGATGTTGGGGATCATTAACTTCTGGCCTCTTCTTACCGCAGGGTAAAGGATAGACACACAGACTGTTTTTCCATGACTCCCTCCCCAGAAAGAATACCTGTGAGCATGCGAGCATGGCATTGCCCATGGTGTTCAAGCTTAGAAAGTGTTGTCAGAAAACGACAGGGCTGTGTAAGGGAGCAGCAGTGAGGTTCGCCAGCTCAGCGGAGAGGTAATGCGCTCCAGATGATGATGATGCTTTACTGGCTTTCCTCCCTGCCTGCTGCTCCTCTGGCTGTGTGGCCAAAGCCGGAGGCCATGCTTTATCTTCACGAGATAAAGAGCTTAGTTTCAAGATTACGGCATTGTAACGATATGGCTTTGCCGGCGACTCAGGAAATGCTTGCAATCGGACCTTTGATACGCAAATACTGTCGTTTTCAGTACTTCATGTGATTTCAGGCTTCAACTGCCTTGGGCATTTCTGTTTAATTCAGGGAGAACAGAAAGGCCGTCCATGCCCGGGCCTTCTAACGTATCCTCTTTAAAATACCTTTGCCTGGTTTGGTTTTGCATCTACTTTTCTTGAGAAGAACTTGTCATTTCTCAGCTGTGGTGTGTCTCAGTTAGCAAACGTCCAAAAAGCAAAATTCCAGCTCTTGCAGACTACGTTTTATGGCTCGTCCTCTTGAAAGCCGCTAAGCGCAGAATGTAATTGAAGAGTTGTTTGTGGTATGTGACCTCACAGTTTCGAAAGTCATTTCTTCATCGGCGGCTCAGTTCTTTCAGCGCTCTACAGTAACAGAGCCGAATGGGGTTGACAGAGGAGTTCCGCTGCTCCCTCCTCATCCCAGCACTCTGTCAGTGACTGGGGGCTTATCAGAGCCCCTGCTGCAACCCAAACCAGGGGTGTGGCACCAGCAACCCGAGTGTCCATCCTCTCATATGTCCCTCTCCTCCCTCCCCGCAGGCCTCTCGGGGTCAACCTATGTGTCTGAACCCCACAGGGACCAACTGAGACTCTGCATCCTTCCCTGCAGTATGCGGATGACCTCGGCGATCACCCCTTAACTGTGAAACCATGCTCTTTGAGGGCTGGATTCGTCCAATGAGAAAGGGCCGAGGAGCTTCCATGTCTGTTTTAGGTCATCTTTTCATTAAAGAGGGCGTTTGAAGTGGACATTAAAGTGTCCACTTCCTTTTGATCTAAGATTCTGCGTAGGTCCACTGAGCTGATGTTATGGGTAAAACTCGATTACAGTGATGCGGTGGTGGTGGGTTTTTTCTGTTATTAATGATGCTGCGTTGACTTTGAGATTAAACCCCTGATACTGAGTCTGTTGACTTAATTCAGTGTTGTGATCACAAAAACATCATTTATGAAGAAGTGAAGCCTCTGCGTAGATGAAAACTAGTCAATATGCAGCCGAGTTAAGTTAATACACAAGTTTTAAGGACACATTCGTTTTTAAAAGCCGAGCTTTTCCAGTTTGATTGTGCTTTTGAATCCTTCACATTTCCTCATGGTGTTTTCCACCAATATAAACATATGCAGTAAATGGGAAATGCGTATTTGGGTCGATGCTATCTGACCATTTTGAGTCACAGTGTTGATTTGGGAGTCTTTGTGGCTTGCAGAATTCTAGCTGATTATCAGTGGAGCTTAATGGAAAGGCCTGCAGGACCGCGGTCTTGTCTGCTTTCCAGACGGCTGGTTTTGATTAGGCCAGTTCCAGCATCAGAGCCTCCTCCTCTCAGGGTTTAAATCTGCCGACAAAGTGGCAAAAATACTGCGAGACCATCAGCTGCGGTAACAAAACATGTTGTGGATCAGTGTGAGTGAGTGAGTGAGTGTGTGTGTGAGTGTGTGTTAGTATAGGTGTACCTTTATCTATACATGCATCGTCTCTCTCACACCCACATGCTAATTGTGGTGTAATGACTGGTTAGGAAGAAATACTGGTTAGATGAGTCCGCTTACTGACAGTAGAGTCAGTGGAAGGTCACAATATTTTTCAAGATACTGGTATAATGTTTCATACAGGCACAATCAAGACTTGTAGGTTTATTATTAGTAGCCTAAAAAACATAACCATATTTTTTTCCTTTTGTTTTATTTTATAAATTTAACCTTATTTAATTACAATAGATCAAACATAAAGGTGAGATCAAAGAAATAGAAGACATAAAACAGCAAAGCAATAAAGCCTAAAAAATGATTACTAAATTTCTAAACCTAAACAATAATAACCACTTCAGCCACTATTCAAAATTAAATGTATTTCATCAAAACCTTCTTTCTTTTTTTCCCCCTCAGTGTTTCTTAGTCCTTCTCCAAAGCCCTGCAGTTTCAACTCTGTCTAAACAGAACTCTTCAGCTGATTATGGACCCCTTTGAGACCTCAGCACATTATT
>CM067477.1:1703005-1764823 GCA_034552555.1 Semaprochilodus insignis
TTCTTGATTGTAATTTTTTTTGTAAATTTGTTGGGTTTTTTTTGTAATTTTTTTTTTTTTTTTTGTAATTTTGTTTTCTGAAATGTTAATTTGTTTTGCACCTCTTGGCCACTGTAACCGTAAGGCTATGTTCACGTTTCCAAACTTAAGTGGCACAAATTTATTTCCCTTAATGTGACAGAGATCTGAATGGATCTGTATGAACGCACAAATCTGAGTTTTTCAAGTCAAGTCGATCTCGATGCATATACCACACATGCACCATCGTTCACTGTTAGTGTGGCAGCAGTACCTAACCTGAAGTTAGGTAAACAATGCATCTGACCTGTTTTGCCTTCATCTTACTCTAAGAGTGAACAGCTAAGAGCTGACTAGAGCAAGTTTTATTTGCGACTATTCATACAACATTACTGATTAGCATTCAGGACACCATTTCATTCACAGTAATGAGACATTTGAGTCACTCAGACATACAACATAACCCATTATGTTAGAATATTCAGAAATCTGAATTGAGGAGTGACGCTTAGATAGAGTTCAGCCCTCCTTCAAAGCCTTTTAAAGCCCTTACAACTGTAGAATAATTATTACAATGTGTACATTTAATTTACAGTCTGCATATGTAATTATATAATGAATTAATTAATTATTGTTTCATTTCCTTCTGCATCAACAGGGTTAAATCTGCTCTTCTGCTTTCTTCTAGTGTTTTCACAAACTTTCACAAAAGGACTGTATTCACAAGATCGTGAGTCCGTATCTTAAGAAATGCGGCAATGTGAGGTAGTATCTACACTTCAGGTTATTTTGTGCTGAGCCTGGACCATATTGTATATATAGGCAAACCGGTATTACCTTCAAAATGACCACAAAATCATTTTCATTGTGATCCAAATTCAGTTATTACTCATATGCTAGGGTTACTCAGCTTTACTCTGTAGCATCTAACGTGATGGTAATATGAATGCCTTTTAACTCAAGTCGAGTCAACATTTACTTATATGCGCCTTTTACAACAGATGTTGTCACAAAGCAGCTTTACAAAGAATCTGGTGTCCGAGCCCCCAGTGAGCAAGCCAAGGACGACAGAGGCAACGAGAAACTCCCTCAGTTCAAAAGGAAGAAACCTCGAGAGGAACCAAGACTCAAAAGGGGAACCCATCCTCCTCGGGTCAACACCAGATAACAGGACAAGCAAAGCAAAGGAGCGTTCAGTGTTTGTAAGGTAGAGGAGTAAAAGCCTGATTAGTCTGTAATTAAGTAGTTGGGTCATCGGATGGGTCAGCAGGACGCAGGCCAAGCTTCCACAGTGCAGGACAGCCAGGAGCTCCGTGGTGGTTAAAGGCAAGCAGTGGCTCCCAGTCAGAGCAGAGCATCGGACCACACAGGATGGGCAGCAGTTCAACTCAGACAAACATTGGCACGCTCCTTCTGAACAAGCCTGTTAATTTTCCTACTAGAAGGTAGATCTTATTCTATTAGAGATTTTGGATTATTTCCATTTTCTCCATCATTTTTCACCAGGCTGAACACCAACAGCATATTCTGTCTGTAAAGCCTAATGAAGTGCTTCGTTTAGAATAGAAAGTGAATGAATACAGGTGAAGCAATACGGAAAAATAGCAAATCATAACAGATACAAAAAATAGTCTGATAAAAGTGGCACATGAAGGAGAAAACGGTAATTAGCCTATGTAATATGAATCATTGATTTGTAATCATTTTAATAAGCTTGACAGACTTAAGAAAATGAGTCCTCGGTGACTGCACCATACAGCGTGTAGTACCTCCACAAATAACAGCTGCGATTCAGTTTGGCATGGACTGGACAAGTTCCTGGATGTATGCAATAACAGTACCAATCATTAACATCTGCTTTGCAACCCGTTTTCCACACATGGAACGAGACATTCACTGCACTGTACCACCTCTTCCCAATCTATGGATCCCGTCACTCACACCCCACAGCCCCATCATCCTCGTGCGATGCCATCTGCGGGAGCCTGACTTTGCTACCACCTTAAACTGGCAACGTGACTAATTTTTTGTCCAGTGAGTTTAAGTGTGCACCATGGAAGTGTACTATAGAAGACTAAACATAACAGTGTATAAACGATTTCAATCCAATTTAAATCAATAAAGATCTGCTCTCGGCTCACCTACACCAGTATGGTATAGCATCCACACTTCCCCCAGGACCCCTCCTCCTGTGTCAGTCAGATCAGTCACTGCTTATGAGTGAGTAATAATTAAAGAAAGTAACTGTAAGAGATGTTAAAAAGGTTAACCTCATGCTCCTCGATAGCGTTTGTCACACTGAACACTTTACCCCCTTACCCACCGAGGACACATCCTTTAGTGCTTAACACTCAGAGCATGTTTGACCAACATGCTGGCTCTTTGTTAAAGGATAATCTCAGTGTAGTGTCATTTATCAAGCTGCGTTAATCATCAAGCTTCGTGGTTTGCAGCAGATCTTCAGTGGGAGATGAATTAGAAATGCTCATCTATATGGTGCTTGAACATTCTGAAGAGTGACTCTGAACCTGTCTGCGCTGCATGTCGGTCTAGTTAGTGCACTGTATGTAGTTCATTTCAGCAGAATGAAGAAGGTTTTTCCCCTCCAAACTTTTATAGAGCCCTTGTGATGCCGTGGTATAGTTGTTAAGATTCACCGAACCTAAATGAAACCCAAAATTGGGCAAGAAACAGTTTTAAGCTGTTCCGGGACTGTAATCTGACGATTAGACATTGAGGACAGTAGTCTCACAATTAGACATGACCTTCTTTAGAAAGGCATTGTTAGGGGTTAGATGATTTACTCTCTCTCACTTCTTCTATTCTGTCTTCATTTCATCTTTTTCTAATCTCGATTTGACAGACAATATTTGAATGGTATTTCGCTGGAAGTCACACATAACCATGTTACATGCACTGCTCATGCGCACGGTTTGCCAAGACTGTTACAGCTTTTATAAATTATGCTGAAATAGCATATAGTTCTTATGCAGTTTGAATGCAATTGAAAAAAAAAAATTATATATATATACAAAAAGATAAAATAATAATAAATATTTATAATAAATAATATATATGTATATAATTATTATTTATTATAAACATTTATTTTATANGGGTCTGGTTTGGGTTTGCTCCAATTTCATGCCCTGGCAGATCCCAGAGTCTTCAGGAGGTCTTCAGCTTCCCCCTGCAGCCTCAGCTCTCCGTGTGGCCTGGCCTGGCAGGAGGCTTATTCCAGGCTGGTCAGGTGGCGTGCTCCAGGCTGGAGACTGCCACAGGCAAGCACCACTACATCCCCTCCTCCATACGCACACGCACATAGCCCCAGCATTCGCCCAGCTTACTGCTAAAGCCTAGGATTATCTGCCCTCTACTTCCACCTCTCCAATCCCTCCTGCACCTGCGCAGCAGCAGACCCCCCATACACACTCTGTCTCTTGCACACACACACACACACCGACAAAAGTAAGTGCACATGGCCCCTATGCACACACTTAAGGTGACACAGAACACACAAGAACAAGCCCAGATTACAAGTTTCCTTCTCTGCTGTTCACTCATGCATACAGTGCATACAGTACTGTGCAAACGTCAGAGACCCCCCTTCGTTTATTTCATTTACAGTGTCTTGCTTTCAGTTCCTCAAAGAAATCTGCAGGAATAAATTTCCACACCTACAAAGTTAAGTCTTAGAAATTGGTTACATTTTCTGCTATACGATCCATGTAATCCCAAACACATTTAACCATGCTGAGGTCTAGACTGTTTTCTCCCAGCAGATAGATGGACAGAAACACCCATGGAATTATTCACCAGGTCTTATTCAATTGATAGCAGTCTCATTGCACCGTATCTCCTAAGCTCACTGGACAAAAAAAAAAAAAAACATAGCCACCTTGCGTATTTAAGGTGGTAGTAACTTCAGGCTTCTGCAGATGGCTTTGCATGAGGATGATCAGGCTGTAAAAACCTGAGGGGGTGTGACGGGATTCATAGGCTGAGCAGAGGTGGTACCGTGCAGTGAATGTCTTCTTCAGTGTGTGGAAAATGGATCAGATGTTAATGATTGGCTAAAAGGAGTGACTGCATTTGGGCGTGCCAAAGACCATAGTGTGAAGGAAGTAGCTGAATCTGCAGGTGTATGGAAGCGTACGGTCATACGGGTCTACCAGCAGTGGCTAAAATCCCAGTCTACAGGGAATTCTCCTCGGAATTGTGCCAGGGAAGGCATCCACCAAATCAGCGTACTGGTTGGAATGCTTCTGACGGTACCTAATGTGAGTTGCTATCTGGGGTGAGTTAGTCTGGTTTGTTGCAGAAAGATGAGACATCAAACTGAAGCGACTGACCAAATCTGACTGACCAATTCTTTGATGCAAGAGTGGCTGAACATTGACGTGGCCTACATCCAGAAACTTGCCAAATCAAGTCCAGTCCATGCAAATCGAACTGTAGCTGTTATTTGTGTTTGTGTACACGGTATTAGGTACGTTTCAGTCACAGGTGACTAATTGTTTGTCCAGTGAGCTTACTGTTTTTACAGTATGTTTCAGTTTTTATTTTTATTATTTTACTTTGATGTTCTTCTTTTCTTATGCTAGTGTCTTATATCTATCGTAAGTCCCTCCTGAATGAAGAATGTGTGTGAGTTTTATGATGTATGCTCAGTACACTCACTTGCATACACCACTTGAAACACACTTTCCGTAAGCCAACAGCAAACGCTCCATCACTCGTTTCTCCCACACCCACCTGCAAAGCCAACTCATATACACACCCCTAACGTGCTAAGATGCAAGCACACACGCACACCCTTTGAACTGTGCAGGAGGTACTACACCCCAGATCGATGCGTGTTTGTCCAAGGCACGCGAGGGGAAGTGTACATTAGCGCTGAAGCAGGGTGAAAGGGCCACGTGGCGGGCGAGGCAGCTCGTTTTTCGGGTTCAGTTTCATTCTTCGCCATCATTTCAGCTCTGTCAAACTGTGCACTCACCTCATCAATGAAAGGGTGAGCTACTGTCATTGAGGTACCTCACTGAGGATCCACACGTGGTCTAGGGCTGTCATGATGGAAGAAAAAGAGTCAGTCGTTAAGATAATCAGTGGGTTACTGGATTGCTAATGGAATCAATAGCGACAGCACTGCACTTGTATAATTATCTTTATGGTGACTTTCCATTTAAAGTCTGTTTAAAGCAGTGATACATATGTTTTTGAGTTTGTCGCCCAACAGAAAATGTGTTACGACCCAGCCAAATTTGAATAAAATAAAAAATGAATTCATTAAAAATATAAAATTAAAATTGCAACCGTTGAAGGTGCTGAAAACATGGCCAGTCGCACGAAAAGTGAAGCCTCTGTCAAGTGTCAAATACCACTGAGACCGGTGAGCCACCAGAACCAGAATCCAACTAGGAGCCAGAGGCCTTTGACCTAACCAAGAATCAACCTCGTTCCTTTCAGTCTGCAACAGAATGGTCTTTTTCAATGTGTCCCATTTACGTAAGGCGTAGCTAACATAAGCTAGCAGAGAAGTAGTGGCCGGTAGCCTGGTAGCCCTGTTCTGTAACTGGACATTCTGGCTAATGTGTCATCTGAAGACACAACACACTTATCTCACATGGTCTTTGAGTTGGTAGGCTTAGCTACTTGAAGTACCGTGTAGCTGACAGTGCTGTTAGCTGAAATTAGGAGGGCACAGTGTGAAATGTAGCTGCTTGGCAGGGATCTAGCTGATGCTAATGCACTCTACTTATAGCGATAGTGTAGCGGCCATGCTAAGTATGGTTCCAGTGCGTCTTCGAGCCATGATTTCAGGCGTATCCAATCTGATCTAATGCCACTATTTACTATTACATAGTTCACAGTTTGTCAGCAGCTATTTTCTAACAACAGTATCTGAATTTCCATTAGACGTTCTTTAAATGTATTGTCCAAAATATTAGCACCCTTGCGGTTTTCCCAGATTTCCTTGTATTTTACCTTTATTTAACCAGGTTAGTCACAGATGAAATATCTTCCCTGCAAGTGATCACTGGCCAAGTAGGCAGCACACAACAACCAAGAGCAACAACACCATCAACAGCAACAACACCATCAACAGCAAATCAAGATCAAAATCAAATGAGCAAGATAAGCAAGAACAAACATAATTATACAAGTCTTTAAGTTATTTAAATATCGGTCAAGGAGATATATTGCTCTAATTTCAAATACCTCCGCAGATCAATTCACGCAGATGGAGCGCATGGTTACTGCAGGTTGTTTTGCCATATTCAGACTGTACTATCAGACTGTACTGTAATTGAAATGCACCAATTTGCAATGCAATGAATTTGAACTGAATGCTTTCACATGTGCATTGGAACAGTCCAAAAAACCTGAGAGAAAAAGCCAAATATGATCTTATTCCACACAGAAAACGGGCCGGGCTGTGTTGTTGGCAACCTTTAAAAACTGAAGGAGATGATTGGATTCCGAGCAAGCTCTTTAATTTGCAACTACACACACATTTGGCAAGTTACAGGTATGAGCACTGTAGAAATCCTAGTTTTAATCTGTTTAAATACGGAAATGTTAAACTTTGTGTTGCACGTCTGTGTATGGCACTGTTCCGAGCGGCTGTCATCGCATCCAGATCTCAGTCCTATAGAACACCTGTGAAGAGACCTCAAAGCAGCATTTGGGAGAGAGCACTCTTCAAATCTGAATGCAAAAAAAGAGGGGTGCAAAATTCCAGTAGAGAGGTGCAGAAAACTCATTCATGGCTACAAGAAGCGCTTGACTTCAGTCATTCTCTCTGAAGTGGGCTTCTAGAGTGCACTTTCAAAAATAGCAAGTTGAGAGTGGAAATATTTTGGTACTTTTTGAATAGCTTATACTAAGTTCTTAGCAAAGGAAGTAGNTCATGGCTACAAGAAGCGCTTGACTTCAGTCATTCTCTCTGAAGTGGGCTTCTAGAGTGCACTTTCAAAAATAGCAAGTTGAGAGTGGAAATATTTTGGTACTTTTTGAATAGCTTATACTAAGTTCTTAGCAAAGGAAGTAGAGAAAACCATATATTATTGCAATTATTAAAATAATAATGTAACTCAGAGTGCTTTGATGTTAAATTTATGAGCTCTGATTCCTTTACAGTAGTGAGATATAGCACTCTGGGCAGTGTTTTGCCTTGCCTGACTGAAATACTCACTGAATGACTCATATAGTATGTCCTACATTAGATCTGCCTGATTGAAATATGCATAAATGAAAACAACAACAGGAATTCCACTCGGATTGACTACACGTGTTTGCAAGACGGAAGCAACTAGCATTGCTCATCAGCTCATACGTATCTTATCTGTTTTCCAGCTTCCTCTGTTAAGCAAACTTTCGGAGTTCAAAGTGTCAGGTGCTTGTCGCGCTTCATCAACATCGCCGGGTGACTTCGTCTCACTTTGTCACAAAAGATGTCTCCCTCAGATTATGAGGGGCTCTAATCTTGTTAATCTACAAAGGAGACAAATAGAACTTTCGGTTATGTGTCTCTACTAGTTGCACAGCCAGCCAGCGCCAGTGAGATGTCGGTAGTTTTGTCCAAGGATACAAAAATCTGGAGAGAATAAACGTTGAAGAATTTGAAACAATCTGGTGCTAAGAGATCTGCACTATTTGTAGGTCACTATTCAAATTTGGGCAAATTTCTGACGTGTAGCGGCCTTTGTACCAGAAGGTCAGCTTTTTTTATTTGTTTGTTTGTTTGTTTTGTATCTTCGATTGAAGCTCATGTTCATATGACCCTTAAGTGGATCTGATCCAGCGATTAGAGGCTTTTACACCAACTTGTGGAGGCCATTCTACCTCGAGTGCACGCTGTCGTTAAAGCAAAAGGGGGACAATGTCCAAGCCGTAATCGACTACACCATACAAAGTGTACTAACGAATGTACTGCTAATGTTGGGGCACTCGTAATGCAAACCACGAGCGCTTTGACTAGAATTTTAGACCCCGCTGTAGGTGTCTGTTCCTGTAAATGTTTGTATTTATTTAATCTGTTCAGCACAGTTGTGTATAGTTTATGTTAGCGTTTCCTAAGCAGAGGCCCACAGCTCTAATCTGTTTGTTTCTACCGTTGTATGTTCAGCTCTTGGCAGTAGGACCTAATAAAACTTTCAGCCATGATGTCATTTGCCTGCACTGACAAGCATCTTGTCTCCATGCGGGTTCCCGGGTCTGAGAGAACAACACTGAATAAATAATGCAACTACTGGTGAAGTAACAAAATGAGGTCATTGAAGCAAAAGGAGAGAAGAACACGATCTCCACTTGAGATCAGGATGACTTCATAGAGCCCCAGCCTGCTCGTCAGGCAAAACGTGAACTTAAAGGAGAGAAGGAGAGGCAAGGGGAGGTTTCAGATCAGATGGGGGTTTTTTTACAGTGCGCCGATAAGCGCCCGTCAGGGTCGGAAATTGAGCTCATGCGCTCGCGAGTATCTGGGCTACAATCAGAGCGCATTGTGATGTTTGCATGTGTATACGTGTGTCCCAGTGCGTTATATAGCCCAGAAACATTGTAGCTTAGCAGCAGCCAGGTGGTGGCAAGAGCTTGGCAGGAGTCATCCGACTATATCTTAGTAGTGGGCAGTGTACTAGTTCATTCAGCGTACTGGTTGGAATGCTTCTGACGGTACCTAATGTGAGTTGCTATCTGGGGTGAGTTAGTCTGGTTTGTTGCAGAAGGATGAGACATCAAACTGAAGCGAGTTAAAGGGTAAAAAGTGAGCCGCAGAAACAGCTGGTCTTATGGGATCAGCGGTCTAGCTGGCTTTCCATCTGCACCGCTGCCACACTCAGCCAGGCGCTTCAGGCGATGGCGCAGTCTTGGGATACAAGCAGAAAGGTTCCGCAGCTTCTCAGTTAATGCTTAATGCTGGTAGCATTAATGGCTTGGGATAATTCAGGCATAGATATTGTTGGGAAAGCTGTCTCGGAATTGTTCTCCTACTGTTTCATTCACTCACTCACTCGTCTTCTAAACTGATTCATCCTTCAGGGTTGTGGGGATCCGCCAATCCATCACAGGGCAGCCACACAGACATTGACACTGACACCTTGGGGGCCATTTAGCATCTCCAGTTCACCTGGCTGCATGTGTTTGGATTGGGGGAAGAAGCCGGAGCACAGGAAACCCACACAGACACGGGGAGAACATGCAAACTCTACTCAGAAAGGACCCAATAAAAACATTTGAGATTTCAGTTTTTAATATGATTGTATTGAAATAACCATCAGCGTCCCATTATGCCCACGGCAGCCGGCTGTGGGTGGCTAGGTGTTTGGGTACTGAGCAGTGGTCAGGCTGTTTTTCTGCTTAATTGGCTACAGAAAATGAAGTAAAACGCTCTGGCTGAATTCATGTTGTATGCGCTGATGAGACTGGCCTTGCCATGCAAATTAAGATGGCTGCCAAGTGCCTGGGCATGTCTGAACAGGGTCTTTTGCTCAAGGCTCTTGAGCTTGCTGCGAAAGCTTGTGAAAGAGCAGCCTGGGTGCAACTAATCACAGGCATTATTCTTAGATAATCGCCCCACCGCAAAGACTTGTGGGTAAGAATGGCGATAGTGGCTTTGGAAACAATTATGTCATGGGGCAGAGGGAGAGGGAATCTGGAGCTTCTGGCTGGGGTTTGAGTAGGGGGCGATAAGGAAGCTGATAAGGGGTCTTTAGGACGGGTGAGGTGGGGGGTTTCAGTGGATGAAGTGTGCATTTTTGGGGGAAGGAGAAATGTTCTGTCCAATCTTGAAGTGCACTTGTGCTCTGCAGTGTGTGGCAGGGAGGCGTGAAGCGTGGGAGCATGTTGGTGCTCTTGAGGTCCCCTTCTTTGAGGCTTCCTTATGGTGCATACCTCCTTTCTACTTCTTTCTCTTCTTCGTCTTCTTCTTCTTGCCTCTTCCCCTTATAGAGGGCCCCTTTTGCTACCTCTCAGCGTGCACGTAGCCACCCAGTGGGTCCCTCACCTGCCCGCGTGTACAGCCACCCTCTTCACATCCCCCCTTGCACGGCCTGCTGGCATCCATCCAACAACCATCCAGGGCCTGTTAGAAGGCCAGATTAGTCCTATACATACACCCCCACACACACACTTGTGTAGTCATTTTCCATTTAGATGCTTGGAAGAATCATCACACTCATGGTTGAGTTCTGGGTTGCTGGACAAAGGAAAGAGGCCGAGCCTTTCTACTTCAAACCAGGTGAACAATGGTCAAGCACCACTTTTTATTTTCTCCTCATGGACAGTACTTGTAGGCTTCTCCCATGTTCAGTCTTACAAGTTGGTTGCATTTTCCCCCGACCCGTGTGTCCATAAGACCTTACTCCACATCTGTGACGACCAGTTTAGGTATTATAGTGCAAATTGTGCTGCACTGCATCTATTTCCATTAGTCTTATTAGCTACACGTACTACAGGGGAGGGATGAACAGAACCACCTGTGGAGCTCCTTCTCACAGTTTTGGAGGTCTTTTGGTGGTGTTTTCCCCATAACTGAATGTTTTTTTGACTAATTACATTTTATATTTAATATTCCCAGAAATATCTTGTGAGGCAGTTAAAGAACATTTGGGTTGTTGCTTTTATAAATGTTGTTTTGATGGGGAACATAATGTGACCTTCAGGAATGTCTTTGGGTGAAAGGACAGCTTTAACTCATTGGTTTTAAGGACTGAAGAGCTAAAGTGCGGACACGAAAGTACACAGTGGACAAATTGAATGCTGATAGATCTGATGTTATATTTAATGTTGAGGGCTTTTGGGGTAGGTTATAAATACACACTAATCATCAAAAGAACACTTGCACCCAGAAGGACGTGTCGGATTGCAATGCTATTCAGAAGGAAGAAGGAAGGAGAAGTGTGGCATCGGACCGCCATGTTGGCTAACGCAACATGCCAGATGTCTCGGCATGGAGTTGTAGACGTTCCTAATATTGTCCTGTGGTAATCCATCCCATGCAGCTTGAATATCCTCACACAGTTCCTGCAGATGGTGCAGTAGGGTGGAGGCTAAGTGACACCAGGCCTTCTGGACATGTGACATGTTACAGCCAACCATTCATTAAGGCGCTGACCACAATGTCTCCACACAGATTTGTTGGTCATCTTTACCAAGACAAAAGCAGGACTCGTTACTGAGGGTGACCCACTGCCATTCTTAGTCACCCTTATGTAGTCCTTATATAATCAGTCAGGTGCAGTGATAAGGCCCGTCCTTGCTTTCGTCACATTCGCAGCCAAGCATGAAACTTGAGCGTTCACATATCTCATGATGTCAAACCTATCTACCAAGTGTCATTCCTATCGGTTGATTCCCTGCTGGGTGCAACTTTTTAAATTTTTTTAGTGGTGAGTTTATTATACTGCAGCAGCAAAACCTTGAATCTCCATTTTGTTGTTTTTTACTCTTTTGCAGTGTTGATTTGTGTTAAACTTTCATGATCAGTAGGAATGGTTCAGAATTTCACCCAAAACCTGCCCTGTCATTTAAAAACAGAAGCACTTGATTTGTCACTGCAACTGTGCATGATGCTGCACGGCATTGTCAGATTCCTTATTCACAGTGCTGAAGCATTGTAACTGAATTTGCTGGCAAGGTGGTTTGCTCTAACAGACGGTGTCATCGTTCATCCACAGTTTCCAACATATATCCAATATATACAAATTGAGTTGTTCAGCTGCGATACAGATTTCATCTCACCCATATGACATAGGAAAGTGGAGTGAATCTCATCAAATGCTAGGTGAATGGAAAATGGAGATTAATCGCTTTGGAAAGCCTGCTTGCTTTCACGTTTGGCTTCTCTCCTCTAATCTTCTGTTTACTGTCCAACCGGTTGGCAGAGGGAATTGTGCAATGTTCTTTGTGTGCCGCTTAGAGCAGTCTTCAAAAGCAAACAACACGGGCCTGCTCCCTTTCTTTCTAGTTGCCATGAAGTCAGCATGGAAGAATGATCATGAGAATAATTCCTGAAGCTCCTGTTTAGTGGGTCTGAGGAAGCCACTGCAGAATATTCTAGACGAAATGGATGGGTCAGTAAGGGAGGCTGTGGTTTTTGGGGTGAAACCTGAGGCTGGGGTGTCTAGGTGGGCCTGCTGTTTACGGCCTGGGCTGGAGCACCTGGTATAACTTAGCAGGCTTGGCTGCTGAAGTCTCCTCCATCAGCTGGACAAGTTTCAGCACAGTGGGACTGGAAAAGAGACCTACTCTGCGAGAGCTTCTTTAGCAGGCTTGAGTGAAGCCACACCTTTCATGTAAAATACAAGCACGCGCACACACACAGGCATTCAGTGATCCTCAGTAGCTGGCAATAGAAGTGATTTGGACCCCATATCATGTGGGTACCTGCTGTATCTCTCACCTTCCTCCAGGTGAGACCAGCTTTCTTGTGGCCAAGGACACTAGTATTGGGGCAAAAGTGACAATATTTGATGGAATCCTATGTTTGGATGGACGATGTGATCCTCCCTCTTTGTCAGACAACTGCAAACACTTGAAACCAGCACCACATATTCTTTGCGCTGCCGGCCCACCTACATGTTCTGGCCCTCTATTTTACTTTCCCTGAATCGTCCTGAGCGAGAAACCACAAGAGCAGAGCAGCACCACTGGCACTACCAGAGCTTTCCAGACAGGCCTCCTACTCCATAACAGCATGGCGAAGGTCATGGCACCAGGCCCAAGACAACCAAGGTATCATGTCTGTTCCTCACTGTGTAGAGTCTTGACTTCTTAAAGTAATACAGCAACCAGTATGCTTCCATTCCTCATCATGACTGGTAGCTAACAGGAAGTTAATGAGGCAAATACGGCATCTAATACATCTAATATTATAAGGCACTATATTATAGTATATAGTACCTAATTTATATATAATTCACCGCCCCACATTGTTACTTTCAGAGTTTTGGATATCCTGGTCTTTTAAAGAGTATCTGAGAGTCTGGCTTATAGCACCTCATCATCTCTCATCCTCTTTGGTCTGGGGAAAGTCCTTGCATGTACACCAGGTTTATCATGAGTATATTCCTTAGCAGCATCCGCTTTTGGAGGGCCACTCACATCCATGATGTCACATTCCACACATCATCACTCAGCCTACCAGTTGTGTACATTTTCTTTTCTTGCTCAGGAGATGAATGATCGAAGACCTTTCTGCTCTGCGGCACTGTAGCATGCGCTTCCATGATCCAAAGACAGATTGACTGCAGATCTTTTTTCTGGCACCACTGAATTCAAAAGTAGTCATGCAAAAAGTAAACCAATGTGTCCCTTGTGTTTCTCTAGGCAATATGCATCAAGCTTGATGAGGAAAAGGAAGTGATCATGATCACTGAAGACTGTGCATCTGGTTTTTCCCAACATAAGTGCTATTTAGATGGGATTAGTTTTACGTGGAGAGGTAGGGTAATTTATTACTGGTATTCCTCTGTAGGCCTGTGCAGACTGACGATCAATATCACAAATTCCCTCCTTATATTGCAATTTTCAAACTTGCTGGACTGGGTAAATGTCGTAACATCCGCAGGTCACAAGTAATTCTATTTATCTTGCGATTTATTTTCCAAATTAGTCTTTAAATGTGAAAAGTCGTCTGACTTTAGAACATTATGTAGGCCTAGCAGGGCAAGCAACCACTCAATGCACAGGACACCTTCCCACACAAAGCATACATGAAGGGGTCAGTGACAAATAAGGTTTTTAAAATGACAATAAAAGTTATAAATATTAAAAAAGAAGACATTAAGTGCAATTTGATATACAGCTCTGGAAATAAATAAGAGCCCGCTCCAGTTTCTTCTTAAATCAGCATCTCCACATGTACAGCATGTTCTTAGTGAGGAACAGAAGGTTGGGTTCTAGCTTTACTGGCAGATACAGTGACCATGAAAGTCTCTTCTTTATGGTACAATACCCTGGCCCCTCTTTTAAAATAAAAGTCCTTTGGTTTTGGTTGCCCCATTTGACATTTGAGGAAGTAAGAACTTCCGGACAAAAGCTTCTCAGTGAATTAAGTGCTTTTGCAGTTTCCTTCATTTTCAGTGTGGTTTTTATTTGAAAAATTTTAAACATTAAAATGCCTGAACAGGTCAAACTATTTTAAATAATTTTAAGTATATTAAATAATGTTGTTTAACAATAATAGACAGAACAATTTGGTTACATCAATGTTAATCAAAAACAACAAAAACAAAAAAATATTATTAGCCATTTTATTAATGGCTAAACATCATAGTAGCTAAACATGTAGTAACAGTAGCCTTTAGTAACTACTGTTCTCTGTGGTGGTACCACATTACCTGTCGTGTTGCAAAGGGCTATTGGAGGAAAGTGCTATGGGTGTTACTTAACAGGATCCTCAGTTTGTCACTATTAGGAGCAGCCTTTCAGTCAGATGTTGTGCATGCTCAGATAGCGTGGGGATGCAGGAAAGTGGCAGCATAAGTGCAATCCCTAGCAATACCTAGCCAGTGCTATCTAGAAATAAAATAAAGAGTTAATCACAGCATAAGTGTAATGCCATGGATTTCAATCTGTACTTTAGTGCTCACTTAAGCGGCTCACAAAGAAATGTCTGCGTTTAAAGACTGCTAGATAGTCTTCTGTTCAGACAGCCAGTGGAAGTTCATTCCACCATCTGGGTGCCAGGACAGCGAAGAGTCTTGACCCTTGTCTTCCATGCATCTGGAAGGATGAAGGCTAAAACTGACCGGTACTTGAAGCTCAAAGGGTTCGAGGTACAGACTGACGATTGACCATTGCCATTCGGTAGGGAGGGACTGGTCCATTCTGGGCTTTGTAGGCAAGCATGAGAGTTTTAAATCTGATGTGGGCAGCTGCAGTAAACCAGTGAAGGAAGCGCAGAAGTGCGCCTTCGGAACAATCAAGGAGTTCTCAAATGATATGTCAAGATCCTGGTGAGGACCTGTAGTTCCAGTGATGAACAGCAGCTCGGTCTTGCTAGGATAGAGCTTCAGGCTGTGATCCATGAAGAGGTGTCAGTCAGACATGCAACTGCAAACCTGAGTATCAGATGGTGGGAAGGAAAGAATTAGTTGAGAGTCTTTAATACACCAGTGGTAATAGAAGCCATGACATGTAATAGGGTGTAGAATGGTGTAGGGTGTAGAAGACCCAACATGGAGCCTTGAGGGACACTGGTGGAGAACCTGCATGTGGAGCAGATGTGGACCCTCTCCATGTTACCTGGAAAGAACGCTCCTTCAGACGGGACTGAAACCAGTTCCATGAAGTACCAGTAATGCCAGAGTTAGTGATGAGTGACAGGAGGATCTTGTGCTTCACCATGCCAAAGACTGTGGCTGTTTAAAGCTAGACTGGTCAGGGTCCTGGAGCCGGTTCTGGGTGAGAAACAGAAACAACCGATCATAGACAGCACATTCAAGAGTTTTTGAGAGGTAGCTGCTGTTGTTTTGGCTGTCCAGCGTGGGCTTCTTCAGAATGGGAACCACCCTGGCGGTCTTGAATGCTGATAGAAGGGGGAGGTTTGTGTCTGCTTGCCTGTCTCCACTAAGCCACCACCACAACAAACTAAAATGTACTCAGTAAATACTAATGGATAGGGAAATGACTGGACGATAGCCTTTAAGCACGGAATCTTTCATAAAAAGTGGTTTTAGTGGTTTTTACAGACTGCATGCTTCCACATCAGTAAAGATTCCGGTGGGTTTTACCTGCTATAAAACGAACCCCAGGTTATATTAATCCCATGTGATTTATCATGCTGGTAGTTATATATTCAGTCATATTCAGTGTAAAAGGGAGTTTTTGCTTCTCTTTTAAAGCATGAAAGCACCTGAAGAAGCATTTTTGCATTCTCTGAGTGCCAGATCAAGCCAATACGTTTTGTCTAGATGTGCTCAGATGTATGACTCTGAATATTAAAGCATGTAAAATGCCAAACATGCAGAGATGTTCTGTATATTCCCCAGCTATTTACAATGCTAATGACACATTGTATTCACAGGAAACAGGGTTGGAGTGAACAAAAATACAATTCAGTTCAATGTTTTGACATGTTTTCCACATGCGAGGAGCTGAACGTATTGCGTATGGTGCTTGTTTGGTCTGGAGGCAGTTTGTAAATCCAATAGCTTCTACCATCTTAGTCATTCATACTGAGAGTCCTTAACCAGTGAGAATCACTCAGAAGCCTTCGGCGCGCTGTGGTATGATGACCACACCATCACTTGTATAAGTATTCTCACGCTAATAGTGCTTCCATGTTCACATTCATGTTTTAAAAAACATTGCCGGTGAAGAATGAAAGACAGGAATGGTAACTGGTATTATGAAATGCTACCACAAACTCTGTTCTTCTTATTTATTATTATTTATTTATTTTTAGTCGTACTGTTTTTGATGCAATGATTCCTTGCATATTTCTTGCAACCTGCAAATGATTCTTGCACAGCGATGCTTACACAATATGCTGTACCCAACAAATGGAAAAAAGCTAAAGCTTCAAGATTAGCAGGATTACATTCAAAGGGGAAGTACAGTTTGTGCCATTGACGCACTGCACGAAGAAAGCCAATGGTCACGAATCCCTACAGTACACACATTGCATATACTCATGGTTTGGCTTCACTCTAACCTATAGTCGTCAGTCAAGAGGCGTCTAGTTGTGACACCTAGCAGACAAAGTGGTGCCAGTGTGGGTTTTTTTTTAAAGGCTTCTCTCTTTGTGGCTATAATTCTTTATTTAGACAAAAAGATAAAAAAAAAACTTCCTGTCTTAAAAGGTGTCATGTTTCCGTCTTAAACAAACCACTCCTTGTCTCCCTCTGCAGTTTACCTGTCCTGAAGCCATGAGGGCCATTCCGCACCCTCTCTGATTTATCAGCTCCAAGACTGTAGTTCAAACCGAGGGCAGCATTTATACAGATGCAGTTCTGGTAATAATACGGAGTTCGTCACCACTTTGCTACAGTAACAGTGTCTACTCTTTTAAGAGGGCTTTACCCTAAATGTTAGAACATTGCAGTTTAAGGGTTTAATTGCATTTTGCCACAAGCGCATGAGTGCAGTCAGATACTGATGTTAGGTGATTGGATTCTGGATTCACTTCAGCTCATCCCGAAAGTACGGTGGCCGAGAAAGCCCAACGCACTGCAAGTTAAAAACGCGCTGCAAAGTCTCAAAACACAAGCATCAAAATGACACGACTTGCACAACATTAGCCAAACGCGCTGCAAGATCTGAAAACACAAGCATCAAAATGAGACCGCTTGCAAACCGTTAACCGAACGCGCTGCAAAGTCTCAAATGCGCTGCAAACACTGAAAACACATGCAACTTCCAAAACACATGCAGAAAGCCTCACAACACAACGGAAGTGTTTCCGAGGGACACTGAAAGTGGACGGAGCCATTCAAGAGCGGGCTGCGTGGACCTGGACGTAGAGCCGAGACAGCCCCAGTTCCAGTAAAAGTAAGTTTTATCTGTTTATTAATGAATATTCAGTCGGGTTATTGGCCAGGTTCTTGAGTTTATATTTCGTTCCACCTTAAACAATGCACACCGAGTGACTGAAAGAAAAGTGGGTCCATCCACTTTCAGTGTCCCTCGGAAACACTTCCGTTGTGTTTTGAGGCTTTCTGCATGTGTTTTGGAAGTTGCATGTGTTTTCAGAGTTTGCAGCGTGTTTGAGACTTTGCAGCGCGTTCGGTTAATGGTTTGCAAGCGGTCTCATTTTTATGCTTGTGTTTTCAGATCTTGCAGCGCGTTTGGCTAATGTTGTGCAAGTCGTGTCATTTTGATGCTTGTGTTTTGAGACTTTGCAGCGCGTTTTTAACTTGCAGTGTGTTGGGCTTTCTCGGCCACCGTACGAAAGTGCCGGATTGTGATGCATCACTCCAGAGAGCGCAATTCCACTGCTCGACAGCCCAGAGCTTCGTACCTTACTGGGCAACACATGCCACTGGCTATGGGGACTTGAGGGTCATGTGCGGCTTTTTCAGTGTCCCGCTCAGCACCTTAAAGTAGCTGCGTTCAGTAATAAGAAAGGCTTTCTGGATACTATTGGACATATACTATTGGCATACTTTCTGTTGGGTTGAAAGAACTGTCCATTACTGCCCCCGAGGTGGTAGAGACTGTTCTTGAAAACCACACTACTAAAGTATTATTATTATGATTATTATTATTATTGTTATTATTATTATTAATAATAATAATAAAACTACAAGATTAGCATAAAATTATGATAGTGAACCCCAATAATTCTGCATAGTCAAAAGCCCTAATTGTCCTAGTTTTAGTCTTCATATAGTAGATTAATCACTATGCATCTATTCTAGCTGAAGTAACTAGGGCAGAAAGGGGGGAGCTGGGTGGTTTCTGCCCCGACCCTAGACACAGTGCCATCACACTGGGCACACAAACCCAGGTTTCCCCTTCCAGCGAGCTGCTACCTGCCATGTGTGCAGCCCCGGGCGGCGCATAATGAGAGGTGTTTCATTATGTGCTGCCGAGGCTTGTTTTCTTTCCTCGGTTTTTGCAATCATATCTTTCCAGGCGCACAATTAATTCTGCCGTTATGCTGGAATTGGTGTCTGTACTGTGCTCGGACTGATTTGTGGGACTGTGTATATGGGCATGTGGGTGTCTCCATGTGCAACAGAGTCCATAGCGGCTGTGCTGTGGTCGTCTGTGAGTGTTCTGCGTGTTTATATGTTGGTTTGCACGTGCGCATGGCAGCAGAGAGTGTGCAAGCAGCTGCTGGCAGCGCCACAACCGGCACTGCTCAATCTCCGTGGGTATTTTGACAGTTGAGGCTCGTTAACTGATTGGACCTGACTCTGTTTCCAAACTGGAGACATGCATCACGCGAATGTAACAGTTTCATTGTGCGCTCCCTAAAAAAGCCGTCTTCCTAAAGTCTCCATAAATCTGTCCTCGGTTTTCAGTTCTTTCCAGTGCTTACCAGCCACTTTACAGCACAGATTCCAAATTATGCGGTGGAGTGAAATTCAGATGAAAGCCTTTGGCTTGGACGGGCTTCTTTTTTGTGTGTGTGTGTAATATCCTCATCATTAAAGCGCATTGCTGATGATTTCACATCAGTGGAAAATGATTCAGCGTACAAATCCCTCCTGCCCTTCCCACCAATCTGGGGAGGCTCTTCACTATCACCCTCCGTGGCGGTCCACTGTAATGGTGCGATCAACATCTGTCTGTTGGGCATTGTGCATTGGGCTTTTGCCATGCCTGATAGGATCTAAGCAAGCTTCCAGCAGAGAGAGCAGCCTTGGCAGCTGTTGTTCCACATCACAGTGACTTCCGCTTGGCCAGACAGAAATAAATCTGAGCGATTGGAGGTGCTGATTATAAAAGGTATGCCTTATCAGTGAGGGCACTCAGTTTCTGTTGCTGTTGTCAGTTTGAGAACATTAACATTAATCCTAACGCCTAAAGGGCCTGGCGGAAGTCTGATTAAAGATACTCCACTAAGAGATTCTCCGCTCTTTGTCGTCTTGGGACCATATGCGCTAATGTAGGAACGGCCGTCTCGATCCATCTGTATCATCGTAATCCTTAGCATACAACCGCAATCATTAATCCTGGAGTAACACCTGTGCGCATAGAAGCTTGATACCCTCATATGTTTCCCAGACCGGGCATGTTCTTGGTTCTTGAAACGGGTCAGTTCATATAGGCCTCGCCATGTCTTTCACTGAGAGTCCATGAGGTGTGTCTGTGTTTACCAACTTTGGCTCTGTAACCGGCAGCCCTGCTCTATGTCACTCATAACAGGCATGGAAATAAAACTCATACCGGTATTCCAGGCTGATCCTGGATGTGTAGCGTAGCCAGGTGAAATAAATATTTAGTCTCTTTTTGCTCTCTTGCTGTGCATGCATACTTACAGTGTGCCCGTAGCTCGTTCTCCCACGATACTGCCATGCTACCATCAATCAGTCTAATGGATATGGGGCATGGAGACACCCATACTCAGTCCTTATGTACCAATCACTGAGCAGAAGAAGCTCAAAAACGGAGAGCTCTGAAACGGTATGAAGTATAGAAGCCTATGTTTATCGAATGGAAAGAGAAGTGCAATAAAGAGTTCCCCATATGGTGCAGTAACAGCCTCCACTCCTCTGGGAAACCTTTAGACTAGATGTTGGAACTTTGCTGTAAACATTTGGTTGAATTCAGCCAGAAGAGCAGTAGTTAGGTCAGGTACTGATGTTGGATGATTAGTTCTGGATCATAAACGGCACTCCAATTCATCCCAAAGGTGGCTGTTGGTGCCCCATCACTCCCGAGAATGCAGTGGAACTTCTCAAGCTGGGTGCATGCAATCAAATACCTTTGTCGGCAATGGGTACACCTTAAAGTAGGAGAATTCACTAATAACAAGGGGTGTCTAAATGCGCTTGGACATGCAGGATGGCTTTGATATGGTAAAAAAAACAGTGTTAATATTGCCAAACTTCGTCGGCAGCTCATGAGGGAATGCTAAGCCTTCTTTTTATGTCATTTTCCCGTCTGTTTGATGGGACAGTTTGTTCTAAATGGGCAGTACATCATGTCCTTTGCTTTTACCGCATTCTGATGCCAAGGCTCTGAAGGAGGGCCTCCACCTTACGCATGTACCAGCTGCATTTACAAGAGCTCACAGAGTACCCCAAACATGCCTGGACACTCACCAAGACCAAGGTCTTTAATATCACATCGCCACCCCTGTTCAAATCTCAATCCAGTAATTTTATTGTTCTTAACTGTAACCACATGTTACACTGCCCACATCATGTTTTCCAATGAAGTGTGTCCCACGGAGAGGAAAGGAAAGGAGGCTGGTCATGTTCTCTCTGCCTTCCCCGGTACTGCATGAATAAGACTGGCATTTAGGGGGTCCCCTTGGAAGTGATCAATCCATTAGTATGATGTAAATGACAATTAGCGCACATTCTGCTGGGGTGCTTCGGTTTTGGCTTGTTCTAGAGATGTTCCAGAAGCACACGTGTACACAAACACTTGAAGTACACTGCCACGTTCTGATGTCACCCTCCGGCTCTTGGAAGAGACTACGCTCTGAAAATCCTTATTTAATTCCCTGACGTCATTGGCATTTCTTCCTCCTTTAATGTCCCATTCGGCTGCGGTTACACTGTACTTTATCTATGCAAACAGGGCACTAATACAAATCATAATACAAAAAAATCATACAAAACGACGAGCCTTGATCTCAGAAGCGAGAGGAGGGAGCCACGTCACAGGATTTATTGGCAACGGTGGCCTCATAGTTGTAGGTTAGGTCGGTTGTTTGCCTACTGCGATTAAAGAAACAGGAACTGGGGCTGCCCCAACACCCACTTCTGCTAACGTGAAGGACAAACAGAGGATTTGTCAAAATCCCACGTGGCCCTTTTGAAAAGCAATTAAAGGTCAATGAAATGGATTGTGTTCTCACACGACTGAGTAGTTCTTTGGGAGACTACACTACATCTGAAAAAAGAGATATACAGCTAAGCCCATAAATATTTGAACATTGAGAAACTTATTGTTGTTTTAGCCGTAACACAGCATTTTGGAGTTGAGATTAAATAACGAAAATGAGTTCAGACTTTAATTTGAGGGTATTTATACCAGCATTGAATGAACAGTGTAGAAAACTATCCATTTTCAGACCTAGACCTCCATTTTTAGGGGCTCAAAAATAATTGGACAGATGGCTGCTGAGCTGTTGCATGGCCAGGTGTGTGTTATTTCCTCATTATCTCCCTTGCTAGCAAGCAGATAAGAGGCCTAAAGTTGATTTCAAGTGTGGCATTTGGAATCTATTGCTGTTAACTGTCAGTATGAAGTTCTAGTGAAGCAAGCCATCATCAGGACAGGCTGAAAAATCAAAACAAACCCAACAAAGAGTTGGTACAAACGTACACACACTAACCAACCAACTATTTGGCCCATTTTTCAAATGCACCAAAGAATGCACTGGTAACATGAAGGCCCAGAAGACTTGGCAGTGGCAGATGACTTCTTCCTCAGGTGAGGAAGAACTCTTCACATCAGTTGACCAAATCAAGATCACCTTCCAGGAGATGGGACTATCTGTATCAAAGTCAATAATCAGGAGAACTAAAAACCAGAGTAAATACAGGGGGTTTAACCGAAAACCCAAATCAGGGCAACCAACTGAAAGTTCTGGAACAGCATCTTATGAGCAGATGAGACAAAGAATAACTTTTACCAGAATGATGGGAAGAGGAGAGTATGGAGAAGAGAAGGAACTGCTCTGAGAAGGAACCTTACTACCTCACCTGGAGATACTGTTATGGCATGGGCATGTATTGCTGCCGGTGGATCTGGTTGCCTTTTATTGATTGAGCAGGATGTAATCTGGAATGTATACACCTATAGTGTTTGCTTCACGCTTTACAGTGCAGATGGACAATGAGGCATATCACCAAAGCAACCTAAGACTTTTTGAGGCAGAGAAGAGAAATGTCAATCACCTGACCTCAATCCAATTGAGCAGAGATTTCACTTACTGAAGGCAAAACTGAGGGTAAAATGCCCCAAGAACAAGCAGGAACTGCAGACGGCTGCACCAAAGATCTGACAGAGCATCACCCGGAAAGAAATCCAACATTTGGTGAAGTCTAGGGGTTCCAGACCTCAGGCTTTCATTGACTGCAGCGGATTTGCAGTATTAATAAAGTCAAGTTAGTTTATGATTATATTAGTTTGTCCAATTTAATTCTAATCCCCTAAAATGAAGAGGGCAGTGGCAGTATGACAGTGGCAGTAATTCCTAAACAATTCATCTGATTTGGATGCAAATAAATGTCAACTAAAGTCAACTTTGGGCTCATATTCATTATTTAATTTCAATCCCAATATGCTGTCTGCGATGGACTGCTGGCCTGTCCAGGTTGTTTCCTGCCCTCCGCCCATTGAACGCTGGGATGGGCTCCAGCCCCCCCGTGACCCAGAAGGATAAAGTGGTTTAGGAGATGAGTGAGTGAGAGTTAGAGCATCCTGACGTCCAAATATTTGTGACCTGTAGATGAAAAAGCGTCCAAGTTTACAGCATCACTTGTGGCGGTTGAAGGCCGCGTGCATCAATTTGATGTCGACCCGCCGCGAGACACTGCGTAGGGTTTGTTTACACAGCCCAGAACTCGCTTGTTGCATCACGTTTTCTAGAAGGCAAAGTGTACGTGCGACAGGAAGTTAGAGGCAAGGGCGGGCCGTGAAACTTGAGGCTGCTCTACCTGCTGGTACCTGTCCTGAGTGAGAGAGTGGAGAGATCAGCATAGAGGAATTCTGCCTTGACAAAGACCTGTCAGCACTCCGAGTTCCTATGGCAACCCTGGAATGTTTTCTTTAATAATAGGCAACTTCGGAGCGCCGCATGCTCATCTACACTTACTCATACTTTCAGACATCTGTCAGCTAAACTCACCACACAGACATACATACGATTCCTGTTCAGCACCCTAGAGGTACTTACAGGAGACCAATCACAGTCGCACCCCCACGCAGAGGCACCGGAAAGCTTGAGTTCATCTGACATAACGAAGCCCGAAGGAAGACAAGGGCGATCAGAGTGTTTGACAACAAATTGCAGCCTCCTCCGTCTCCCTGACAAAACATTTGACGTACTCTGTTCGGAACTCTAGAGGCGAACGTGCAGCGGACAAATTGGCCACATTGTTCCGAGGGGGAGGGGGGAAGGGGATGTTGGGGGAAGAGGTTTTGTGGGGCCTGCATGAGATGTTATCTCTTGGTCGAGATGGTATCTCCAGTTCAGAGTGGCTATCAGCTCGCTGAGCAGGGAGGACTGAGCAGTTCCGCCTCGGTGATGCGGGATGATTGCAGGACGCCGGGGAGTCGAAGCTGACTTTGTTCTGTGGCCAGATTGCCGGGGGATCCTCGTCCAAGTCCCGGGGAAGATAGAGGCATACAGCTTTCTCAAAGCCCCGGTTAGATCTTGAGACACTGGGAAAGATTATAAACCTGTGCTCATCATTCACTGGATGATGCATTCATATACCGATACTGATAGAGCTACTTCACCTCTGAGTCACCGTTTGTGAGAAAAGCTACGTGCGAACTGTTTTAACAGTTTGACCTATTCCCATTGTTGATGCAAGGAATGCATTATCCCAACCTGTCCAACATGGCTAAGTATCAGTGAAAGCTATCAGAGATAGCTTCTTTTTCAAAATGCTAACGAGGCTCTGCTGGGTTTCTGTGATTATTAGCAACGTTAGCATTTCTAATCGAACCTCTCCTCCTAAGCTGCTTGTTAAGGTTGTAAATGATATGTGCACCTCTGTCTTTAATGCTTTTGTCTTGGCATGGGAAAGACAGCGCGTCCCAGGGTGCTCAGCCCGCTGAAAGGCCCAGCCGCTCTGCCTCCCTGACCTGCGTCTTTGTCCTGCAGCGGAGGGAGGGGAGCTCTCACAGCCTGATGGCACACTACAGGACCTTCGCTGGCAAACAACGCACTCCAGAGGAACTAATACCATGGGAATCCAGCCTCTACAATTAAGCGCAATGGGCATTGTGCTGCGAAGCACTATTACCATCCTCCTGACGAGAACAAGATAAGCTTTGTTCTGCTCGGCATAAAAACAAGCCAGAGATTGGTCGGATCTGTCCTCATTTCTCTTCGTTTAGTCCCTCATGCTTCTTCTGGTTCCAGCGAAGGCCAAGCTAGGCTTACATACGGGTGGGTGTTGCACTGAGCTGAATCGACCTCGCGGTGCTTCGAGAGTGGCTGAGAAAGCAATGCAGCATGCATGGCTAGCTCTACAAAGAAAAAAAAAAAAAAGCATGCTGCATTTGGTGCCATGCCCCACTAACTGCATTGCCTGCTGCCAAATTCTTCCACGGCAGAGTCTGTAGAAATTATAGAAATGCCACACAGGGTCAGAAGGTGTGATGGAAAAACTTGACACCAACTACAGCATGTTCCCAGGCACAAAAGTGTTTGCGACTGATTAGAGGAAAACCCAACGTGGATGTCTTGATAAGCTCGGTAATGTGCATTGGTTGCACTGCAGTGTTTCATAGAAAGCAGCACAATTCCTTCCATGTCAGTGATGTAACAGGTTTGCTATATTGCATATAGCATACCGCAGTATAATCTGTTGCTTTATGGAATGTAATGAAGCGTGCTGACTGAGAATGCATGGGCGTGTATGTTGTGTCATTTTCATGTATTGTGTATAACTGCCATATTACTTTCCTAATAAGGGATATTTCCAGCTGAACTAGGGTTTGTGCATGACACAGATATTTCAGTTCAGAAATTGCAGTTAAGGTGTGTTTACTTTACGTGGTCTGGACCAAAGCAGGAGATTGGATGGATTTCTGCACTCTAGTTCTGGTTAATTTAGTGTTCAGACTGACATGGAAACAAAAGATGGAAACAAAAGTTACATGAATGAAAAGTTTGAAAATCAGGTGAAAATCTGATTGGGCAGATTTTCCGAAGTAATTGGAACAACTTTCTGAATCCTGCTGTACTCGCTAACTGAGCTCTTCTATGTCTTCTTAAGTAATAACTTACTGAAATCATGAACATCTGGCCTTGTAACACCATCTAATTGATGTGTGTGAAAATTGAGTATTTTATAGTGAATTCTAAAATGCCATAGCTCCATTTTAATGCTGGCACAGCATTTTACTATTACTGCTTCTGAACCCTTAAAGAGCTGATACAGTGCATGCATATGTCAAAATAACATTGGAAATCTATCAGGTGCAGAAAGCAAAGAGATGAAACTGCAGGGGGAAGATAACTGTTCATATTTCAAATGAACCGCACTAGAGTTTGTTTGGAAGAGGATAGAGACCAGCCTCCTCAGAGGGTCTCGCTACGCTTATTTGGTGAGCGGCAGAACTCACGTCTAACTCGAGCTCACTTAGAAGGATGCTGTTCAGTGCCAAGTGAAGTCACCTATGGAAAATAGTGCACCCTGAAGGCACTCATGTCTAACTCAAGCTCACTTGGCAGTACATTGGTCTGTGCCACAGATGACCTTGGTAAGACTGCTTCAAACTAACTAATCAGCAGTGCTCTTGTCTAGTTCCATAGGGCTCATGTTGCTTTGCGTGGGCGACGGAGTTTCAGGTCGAACAGGTGAGCATTAGACACCGCTCTGTTAAAGGAGTCGACCTTGTTACTCCGGTCTTGCCACTTTGAGCCAAGGTTTTGGTCCTGGTCCCCAAATCAGAAAGCCATTCAGAGTTCAGACACATCGCAGACCTTCCAAATCCAATTCCCTGCAATTTGTTCAATTGTGGGAGCAGGGGCTCCGATTTCTTCTCGGGGAGTCTAGAGTTTCCAGTCGAATAGGAAACTGGTCAGTGATTTTTGGCCGAGCAGGGTATGGGTGTAGACCACTGGGCAATAGAGTGGGAAGGAGAGGTTGCTTTTTAGATGGGGATGGAGGGTAGGAGAGGTGGATGTGGGGCTGACTCCAGTGCTGGGGCCAGCTCTAAAACTGGGGCCCCAAGGGTGTCATGAATGGCCAGGGACCAGACGCTGCCACACTGCGTTGGTGTCGACAGTAAGACTAAGCACACATGCGCGTGCACACACACACACATGCACAGTTGAGTTTAATGTTCACACATGCGTGAGCCATTGGGTTTTTTCCAAGAATACCAATTAGTCCCATTTTTGTAAATGTACTTCAGGGAGAGAACAAAAAAACACTCCATCTGTTTTTTGTCTGTTTCCTTTCTGCTTCCATGACAGTCATAAAAGCAAGAAGGAATGCACAGGGATTGCCCCTGATTGCCCTCATTATTGGATAAAATGGTCTACTAAAATAGATAGGACAGAGTGACCAGCAATTCTGTGGACCATGCATCATATATGTTGCATGTTTCACTGGTTTTATTTATGTCCTAATTTCAATAGCTGGGTATCCTGAAGAGTTAATAAATGGATGTCTGGCTAACTGCGTTGAAAGAAAAAGCAGCAACTAAAAGGAAATAGAATGGACCTGGACCAAGGTTAGCGTTGGATATTCGGTTTACTCTTTAGATGAGAGTACTGAAGGTTTGAGGTTTAATTATTCTTAGTTGCATTATTCCAAAATGGGATGTTAATTGCGGTTGCTGTCTTCTACATGCGATTTTGCCTCCTCAGTAGACCATGTGCCAACATGCTGCTTTGTCAGAGAAAAATATTTTCACTGTTTCTAACATCAGCCAAACAAATCTGGCTGCCACATCTCTCCCTTCTCAGTCATGTCCCTAATGCAGGGCGATGTGTAGTATTAATAGCCTACTTATTAGCCTACTTATTTGTGAAACGGTCACATGTTACGATCTTGTTGCAACATAAAATCGATGTTACTCTGAATTGTTACTGAACCAGTACTTTGGACTTTTGAAGAGTCAGATAATTTTTTTTTCTTTTTTACTTTTTAAGTTTTGGGCAGTGTGGTTTGCTTGTACTGTTGGCTTGTGCCAGCAAGTAGATAAGCTGGTTTCCACTGATTCCTACACAACTCTCCAGTGCTTGTGCTGGGATTGTCGCAGTTGACAGTTCACGTGACAGTTTGCTAATGTCAATAACTTTGTTCTTTTTTTTCTCTTTATTTTCTATTACCTTTTATCTTATGTTTTACAGGTCCCCATTACAAACATGTCTTTGGCTTTATTGGGCTGACCGGCCCATGTGTAAATTAAATAAATAACTTCCGCTTCCGGCGCTGCTCGAGGGGCAGCCAGTTTCAGCAGCTCGTCTTCTTTCAGTAACCGTGCAATATATATCTGTTCAATTACAATGTAAATTTGTAAAATAGTTTCTTGTTGTATTTTATTGTATTTTAACCTAACAATAGAGATTTATTTATTTTCTGTAATTTCTTATTTTGTAATCTGTAAACTTGCACTTTAGTCTACCTTTTTATCTTAAGTAAATAAGTAAGTAAGTAAGTAAATAAATACATAAATACATAAATAAGTAAGTAAGTATGTAAGTATGTAAGTAAGTAAGTAACTAAATAAATAAATAACTAAATAAATAAATAAATAAATACGTGCCAAAAGTGATTTTCAGTTGTTGAATTTTGGCAGCTTTAGTGGTTAACCTAGTACCTGAGCACCTGTCCACATCCCTAATGTATTCATAGCATTACACTCTTTTTAAGTATTGCACTGTATGTTAGTGAATTTTGATACAACAGGAAACAGGATGTTTATAATGTAGTGCAGGCTTTTAGCTTTGTTTGGACTGATTTGGACTGATTAATAATGTGTTGTATTAAAATGTACAGCATAGAAAAACAGTGGTAATTGAAAGTTTGCAAACTATTTTCTATATTTCTGTTTAAATTTGACCAAAAACTTCATCAGAGTTTCACAAGTCCTAATAAACAAACAATAAAGAAATATTAGACTTGGTCTTTTGTTTATTGATGATCCAACATGACATATCTGTGAGTGGCGAAGATTAGCAGATAGTTTTAAGGCGAAATTAAAGTCAAGTGTTTTCAATTAATGGGATGACAATCAGGTGTGAGTGTGCGCCCTGTTTTATTTAAAGAACAGGGATCTATCAAAGTCTGATCCTCACAACACATGTTTGTGGAAGTGTATCATGGCACGAACATGGGAGATTTTTAAGGACCTTAGAAAAAGCGTTGTTGATGCTCATCAGGCTGGAAAAGGTTACAAAACCATCTCTAGAGAGTTTGAACACCACCTTCCACAGTCAGACAGACCGTGTACAAATGGAGGAAATTCAAGCCCATCGTTACCCTCCCAAGAGCAAGGCGTTTAATTGCTGCAAGGTAACTAAGGAACCCAAAGTAACTTCTAAGCAACTAAGGGCCTTTCTCACATTGGCTAATGTTAATGTTCTTGAGTCCACCATCAGCAGAACACAGAACATCAATGGTGTGCATGGCAGGGTTACGAGAAGAAACCTGCTGCTCTCCAAAAAGAACATTGGTGCCCAAAGATCAAATGGACAACCCAAAAGGCTATTGGAACAATGTTCTGTGGATGGATAAGACCTAAATAGATCTTTTGGGTTTAACTGAGAAGCGTTATGTATGGAGAAAGGAAAGCACTGAGTTACAGCATAAAAACCTTATCCCATCTGTGAAACAAGGTGGTGGTAGTATTATGGTTTGGGCTATTTTGCTGCATCTGGGCCATAACAGCTTTCCATCATTGATGGAACAATGAATTTTGAATCTAATTCTAAAGAGAACTGTCAGGACATCTGTCCATGAGCTGAATCTCGAGAGAATGTGGGTCATCCAGCAAGATAATGACCCTAAGCACACAGCAAGTCGTTCTACCAAAGACTGGTTTCGGAATGGCCAAGCCAAAGTCCTGACCTTAATCCAGTAGATATGTTGTGAAAGGAAGCAAGCAGTGAAAGCAAGCAACGTAACAGAGTTGAAGCTGTTTTGTATACAGTATTGGACTACAATTCCTCCAAGCCGATGTGCAGGACTAATCAACAGTTACCGGAAATGTTTAGTTACAGTTATTGCTGCACAAGTGGGTCACACTGGATACTGAGGGCAAATGTTAACTGATACGCAATAAGGGATCATTTACATTAGATCAGTCGTTTTTCATGAAGTATAGCACAGAAATCATATGTTGCAGAAAATTTTCAGTGAATTTTCAACTTTATTTCTATGTAGAATTTTAGAAACGTTGGTAGACCAGATAGTTTTACCAAACTTTGAAGCATAATAGAAATATGCTTTACTTAAAATGACACCTACTGCATTAGTTTACTGTAGATTACTAGCAATGGTCACACCTGGAAATCTGCTCTGCTTCCAGACTATATCCGTCTTATCAGTGTCTCCAGGAGGAATGCTGGTGAGAAATTCTCCACTGGACTGATGATTTGGTGAATGATTTGTGATGAAATGCAAACTCAGCACAAAAAAAAAGTGGCTTCCCCCACCTCACACCACAGCATGTGACATCACCAGCAGACCCTCTCACATACGTTTTCTGCTTTCACTTCCCTGAGATGATATCATAATGGCTGCCTGTGTTTCAGCCTGGCGGAAGCTCAGTGGCCTTTGTTCCAGCTAACTCTGGGAGGAAGATTCTTGGATGCATTCTGTGGCTGTAAATCACCCTGCATTGCCCCTGCACACATGAGGGGAGACGGGAACTTGACTTCTCTTTTCTGATGAACAAGTTATGTTTTGAAAACTGTTGCAGGACATTCCTTTTGGCAGCACGGCCACATGAGAGCACCCGCTTTTATCTGTGTGACTATTGTATACTCTTTCCCGTTTCCATCCTCTGCTAGGCAAATGCAGAGCCAAATTTTCCCAGGTCTGTGCAAGGAGGGGAATTCCCCAATGCTTTACTAAATTCTACTGCAGCCACCAATAACACCGCTTTCCTCAAAAGTCAGGGTAGACATGTGAATTACTAGCAAAAATGAGCACGAACAGTTTCACTTTTAAAGCAAGGTGATCTGTATGGGAAATTCAAAAAAGGCAAAAAAGGCAATTTCTTTTTTCTTCCTGGGAAGAAGGGCGCTGTCCCATTCCGAAAAAGTCGAGCCAGACATTTGCGAGTTTGTTTGTGAGTTTGATTCAAATGCGAGTGCATGCATTAATACATGTATATGCATACGCTATAGTCTCTTTCTTTCCTTTCCCTGACTTCTCCATGTTTTCCAGCTGAGAGAGGTGGGTTAAGAACGGCGGCGGTAGCGCCATTGGCGGTTCCCAGGGCAGATTTACGGTGAGAACCCAGCCGAGAACAAACAGACAGGAAGGGGCTTTGGATGCACCAGGAATACTAATGCACCCTGCACACCCACCACTATGTCTTTCGGAGCAGCTGAGCACTAAACTCAAGGCATGGAGGGAGGTGCAGCCGTTACCGCATAGTCAAAAATAACAGCAGGGAGGTTGGAGGTGCCTGTCCTTGCCATTTCCACCATGGGCAATTGAAATACATGAAATCCATGCTGTTTATGATCACTTTGCAGTGAACAATCCAGCATTATGGCTGTAGTTACTGAGGTAATGATTGTGCTGGCAAGTTGCTGCTTGTTGTCGATAGCTGCTAGTGGAAAGTGGGCAGGAGCTAATGGAGCTGGAGAGAGGCTCCACTAAAATACGGCACAGAGGTTCACTGCCCAGGGGCAGGTACTTACCTGCAGACTGTCCAAACTCTGACTTCAGCTTCTTTAACATGTGTGGGACACTCCTGCTTTTGCCAAGGTCATATGTGAGTTCACCACTGGCCTTTTTGAGCCAGGCTAATCCTGATGCCAGTTTCCTAGCGCTTATAAACCTATTCTCTGAGTGCATAATGGCATCGGGATTAGCATGTGATGAGCACGAACGATGCGTCTTGCTCCACTATGAGGATCAGTACGCGGGGTAGCCAGCCTTCAGTGGAAGACAAGGGCTTTGACTGCCAAGAGGAGATGATTAATGGTTGTCTCCTGGAAAGCCACACTAAAGCCGGCCTTAGGAAATCGGTGTACCTAACGTCCTCCCATAGCGAGAAAAAGACAGAGGGAGGGACATACAGTACATTCGAAGCGGGAAAGCCTGCCCATCTAATGTTAACCCATCTACATATCCAGACTTGCCCCAGTCCCGGCATGCCAGTGTGACTTTCTCACACCCACAAGCTCCTCTGATCCAAGGTAATCACTTTATCCAGCTACCTATATTACATCTCTGAGACTTTATGGGTCCTCATTACAACATGACTTATATGAGCGTGTTTTTTAAAAAGCGCCACTGCCAGACAGGAGAGCAAGGCCCTCGAAAGCAAACACCCAGGAGAAGGCTTGTTTTTCGGAGTCTGTGTGAGTTTGATGTGATTTATGCATGCCACTCCTCCCGGCTGGCTTAATACTGGTGGTGGCGACAGTGGAGCGGTGCAAGCTCTCACCCCGGTTTAATTTGCCAGGCAAAACCAGCCCACTGTAACTGTGTCATTGGCCTGGAGCAACTCTAGTTCTAACAGCAAATAGGGCTATATGATAAAGACACAGAATCAGAATCAGAATCAAGCTTTATTTGCCAAGTATGTTCACACATACAAGGAATTTGTCTTCACAGCTTCATTTGGACAGTTTCTTTTTTTTTAATTATTATTCTGTTGTGTTGTAACTGCCAAGCTTAACATTTAGTTTATGTCAAACGATTACTGTAAAGGCTACACTCTCATAGTCTCTCCTGTTTTCTGTATTGGTCAGGGATGGGCCCAGATGGCAAGTGACAGAACAACAGAAATACAGGTGCTGTCTCTTGAGTGCATAGTCTCTTTTACCATGTAGCTCAGCCATGCAAAGGGCTTAGTGGTGGATCTTCTGCGGCTAGTGTGTCACTCGGATTCACAACCTGTCATTACAAATGTCCTCAGACTCTGGGTAAATGGAACACCACTGACTCTCCAAAACCAGAAGCCTTGACATTTAGGATTGACTCTGTACTCGATTCCACAGGTTTCTGTTACAATCCCTGCCCTCTTTTATTGAGCCCAAAATCATTAATGACCTCCATGTTTTATTTTCTGAGGGCACTTAGGGAAGGGGAGTTGAGGCGGTCCTTTTTTTTATGTGGCACCGATAAAGTAGCTTTCAGCCTACATTTGGCACCATGAGCCGCATGGAGCAGCCGACCATTAGTTGAAAATAAACCTAATTATTTAGTATGACAAGGCCGCAAACGGTGGCCCCATTCCTCAGCTGCAGTCCCAGTTCCATATCCAACAGAGCTCTCCCAACTTTACAAGCCCCGCCCTGTCTCTCACACGCTGCTGCACACACACACAGCCATCAGACTTGGCATAGCCATTTCTGCCCCCACTCACTCTTACAGCATCGCTCCATGCTAATGTGAGTATTGCAAGGGCTTGACTCAATGGTTCTGGAGACTCGTACAGTTCTGAGACACCAAATATAAATTCTGCTGATCTAAAGATGAATATGCCAATAAATCATTCTGTCCCAATAATTACCGTCTGAACAAGGATGTCATGTGAAGGAGGTGAGTGATGTGGGTATGGAAAGTAAAACCAGTTGATGGAACACAAGATTGTTAGATTGGGCAAGCGTGAAGCTCATTACAGAGCCCCTGGTTCTCTAAGTGCAGTCAGATGTTGAAGTACTGCACGTACAAGCCCCCCAGGAGGGCTCCGTTTAGCACTGACCTCTAGACTTTGCTACAGATTTCTCTCCATCTCCTCTTGAGGGGCCTGGCATAAAATACCAGGCCTCTGTACCCATATAGGTCTGCTCCTACCTATAGGTCAGCCCAGATTCTGCTGATTCATTGGATAAAGAGGAATTAGCAAGGACATATCAGGCCTATTTATTGTTTAGCCACAAAATGTAACTACAAGTCCCAACACATTTCTCTTCCATTGATAGGGGGATGTCAGTCCAGTCCAGAGCTAACGTCAGTCCAGTAAACGTTGCATTAGGCTACATGCAAGAAAACAGAAGATCTAATTGAAGAGACAAATATTTCAGTGATGTTAAGTGACCTTAAATTAATGCCATACTGAGGAACATTCATCCTGGAGAGTCACATAGAACAATGTTAAATCTGTTTTTGGGACATTTACGTTGCAATTGTTAACAATTAATCTGTAAAATATACAACCATAAATGTGCCCCTTGTCCATGCTAGCCAGCCATTGTGATTTTTGCTCAATGATGATTCCTTTTCATGTATTCAGTCGTATTTTTGATTGAAGTTTTTAAGTAATTGTCAGTTTTGGCATCCTATAATATGGTAGTGCAGCAGTGAAAGAAAAACTACTTTCAGCTTCAGAATTTTTTATTTTGGAAGTCCCAAACTGGCCACGTGTAACCTGGCTGCCTCCTATTTACTCAAGGCCGGTGGTCTTTCTCATTCTTCAATATAACTTTTTGCAATGTATTTCGGCAATATAATTCAGGCCTCTGTGATGGCCCAGCTGCCTGTCCAGGGTGTTTCCAGTGAGTGCTGGCACAGAGTCCANGTTCCAAAAGTGGCGCTCTGCTATACCGAGGACGGGGGGTGGGGGGGGTGGGGGGGTGGACAGGAGGCAAAAAGTTCTCAGGGTCAGAGGCATCATGAACATCATCATCATCGTCGCCGTCATCATCGCCCAAAATTCTCACCCTCTCTCTCATCCTTTACAGACCATGAGAGGGTGAGCCCTCCCAACCAGTGCTGGTGCTATCCCCTCTGTCCTCGGTGGCCGCCTTACCCCTGCTGCACATCTGTTTCCCAGCCTCTGTGTACACATTATGTTCCGGTGAGTTCCAGGACAGAGGAGAGGGGAAAAAGCGGCAACATGTCACCTGAGGGTGAAGCCTCATCTGGGAGGCATTGTTTTCCTTTCCTTTTTTTTAAAACTTTTTTTCTCTTACGTATGTAGTTGCTTATTTTTTGCCCTTTTGGATCGCTGTGTCTGACTGTTTGTCTGTCGTCTTGTCTTCCCATCTGTCTCTGGCAATCTCTAACGCTTTCTGACATCTTTCTACATGCGGTTGCAAATTCTGAGATATTATTTTCTTCCACATCTTTAGCTTATTACCCGCATTCACTGATGCGGAGAACTCGAAAAGTGGCGACAAAGCACTGTGAAGGATATCTGTTATATTTTAAGGACCCTGTTTTGTTTCGTAACGGTGGGGAGAAACGTCTCTCGGAACACTGTGTGCATTTAGGGGAGAAGCCCCGGCTTTGCGCAAGACCGGGGAACGTCAAATAAAGGACGGGTCAACGTTTGGCATACTATTTTACAGGTGTTCTTGTTTTTTCATTGGTGTCAGAAGCATGAGATGGAAAGCTAAGACACAAGGGACGCTCCACTCTGTTTGGGACAGGCAAGAGAGAGAGGGACAAGCTGGGGAAGGACATGAACGTCTCCCGGCGCAAGCACTCCTCTGTTCCCATCCTGCACTTGTTCTCCACCTCCTCCATTGCTTTAATTAAAGAAACAATCATCGTTTGCATCACAAAGGCAAGCCATTAGTGACCTGTTTGGCATGGAAGCGGTGATGAAAACGCAGCATCACCGAAGCACTACTTCGGCAAGTTCTCCCCTTAACCGGGAGAGAAAACCCGGGGTTCTGAAGTTGGTTTAATGCCATTGTATGATAAGCATCGGCCCACTAAATCCAGCCAGGCCAAATCCCACTGGAGAGCGGCTGAGTGCGGAGCTGAGTGGATAAGGGAGGAGAATAGAGAGAGAAAGTGATAGAGAAAGAGGGCTGAGCTGAGTGGGTCCGGGCTAGCTCTCCCATACCCCTCCCTTCAACATACACACACACACACACACACACACACACACACACACACACACACACACACACACACACAAACACACACACAACTCCCCTTCCCCCCACCTCAGCTGTCCCACTCCACAATGGATTGAGCATCTTTTGTGGCATTAACGGTTTGTAGGAGCGGGAGAACAATGTATGAGAAGTGAGGAGAGCGGGGTTCCCACACACAGCCCCGACATGTCCTCATACACACCACACACACACACACACACACACACACACACACACACAGCCTCAGAGATGGCAACTTGTGCACAGCTGATCCAGGCCTCCCTCTGTGCCCCCCTTCTGTACACAAACCACGCACGCTCTGCTGTGTACACATTTACACACACACACACGCACACACACACACATAGATTTAGAAAGAGGAAGACAAATATGTACTGTATTGCGCAAAAGTCAGAGACCACCCTTTCATTTCATTTCTAGTGTAAACAGCCAGGTCAGGGTAAATCACAGCAGCTGATAAAACGGGGACGACATGTATTTAACAGTAAAGGGAAATATTACAGTGTTTCGTTATGTAGCATGTCTACACTCTGATTTTCAGCTTTTCAAAGAAATCTGCAGGGATATATTTAAACACCTCCAAAGTTCAGTCCTAGAAATTGGTTCTCCTTCTCACAATCCAAGTCATCCTAAACACATTCAGTGATGTTGAGCTCTGGCCTCTACAGTGGTCATTCTAAGAACATCAGCAGCTTCCCTGCATGATGAATATGGCTTAATCTCGGCATTGTTGTCCTGCTGTGTAACTCGTTTTTTCTCAATCAGACTTTTCCCAGACGGTATAACACTGCGTATTCAAATTTGTACTGAAATGTTTTCATTCGTTCATTCATTCATTTTTTTTTTCATTTTTAAGTTCATGAAGTGAACTTTGGCTAATCTGTTGAAGGTATTCAGACTGTTACCTCAGGTTTAGGTAAGGTCTCAGGTTGAGAGGCAGACCATTGTTGGAGGATCTGGGGAAACAGAGATGGAGGTATATTATATGGTATAGAGAATAAATGTGTTTGAATCATAAGTTGACTTTCATTTCATAAACATTTAAAATCTTTAGGTTCAAAAATAGTCTGTAGTAAGAAGCATAGTATGGAGAAGAGGTGATCATTCTGATAAATCCTCTTTGATGATTATGCAAACCTGTAATTTGAATGTTCTAGTCCAGATACTGTTATGCTATGACAGATATGGATAGATTGTTGGATATTACAAGGCAGTGCATGCTGAAGTGCTATAAATTAGATTTATCTGATGACACCAATATGTTATTATGGTAATACATCTTTCCAGCTGACTTTCTCATCAATAAACAAACAATTCAGTGCAGTAGACGCAGCATATACCGTTGTGAGACGAGAGCTCATATGTGACAGGAGGATACGGATTCCTTTTTTGTTCCTTGGAGTAAAGAGCAATAAGAGCTTTTCTCGATGTTAATGGACAGCTTGTTACCATAAGTGCAGGTAGTGATTTTAACCAGTTTGGCAGTGATAGTTGAGATTAGTCTTTGTCGGATAGGAGATATAAAACAACCTCTTAGCAGAAAGAAACAAAATCACCAACTCCAGATGCTGTTATGTGCCCGCAAACTTGCACCAATCCTCTATAAACTTAGGGCTGTAAACACGGTTCAAATCGCATTTTTATTGGATTGGCAGCTTACAGTCTGCTTTCTGTTTCTTCCAAAGACCTTCCAAAGAACACTTTAGGCTTATCAGTCCTAAAGCCATACTCCAATTCTCCACTTCTTAGCAATGGCTTCTTGACAGTTACACGTCTTTTCAGAGCCATAGAGTCGAGTTGTCTTCTCACAGTGAGAAGGTAGGCAGAAACATCAGTGTTTTCATTTGGGGGGTGGCGGTTGAAGCAAAAGTGGAGCTTGATTTCCTCCTCTCTCTTAAAGACGAAAGCTTTAAGTGTTGTTTATCCGATGATGAGAGTTTTGTAGTGTAGTTTTGGACTTTCCTCTTCTTTACGGAGCTACTGAAATTCCTTTGACTAAGTAAGTTTTGCCTTAATAGGTCAATTAATAGGTCAGTTTTGAGGGAAGGATAGACCTGATGCATGCTGTTTTTAGAAAGAGCTCACTGTTAGTGTTTCCTAATTCAGTCTACGTGTCTAATCATCACATGCCAATATGACTTTGTGACCTTCAACTTTGTGAAATAGCAGCGCAATGAGGAAGCACAAAGTCTGTTGCAGTGCATTAAGTTGGTGTGGTGATCTGGGTTGAGTTTCAGGATGTGACCGGAGTTTCACTGTGATTAATTGGTGTGCAGATTAATTTCTCTGGTTCTTGATTCTTCAGTAATTTACTGTCACAGCCGCATTTTACAGTAAAAAGGACGTTTTCTGCTTGAGGAGTGTGATCGTTCTTCTTTCTCCCGCTCTGGGAAAGGCTGGTGGTATTGTGGGTAGGGTGAGGTAGGCATGGGTAGGGCACTGGACCAAGGGCAGAGTGGGTACTCATGTAGAGACAGAGGTGTCATGAGGGTCCTCGACAGCAGCCTGGGGCACAGACTGTTTTTTTCTTGGCTGGTCTTAAAACCAGCTGATCTGAGCCTGAGTGTTTGGGCTCACATGGCTTGACATGTTTGCTGCATACTTGACCTCCTTTCTCTCCCCTTTCTCCTTGCTCCCCTTCCCTCTTTCCATGACAGTTAATACCCCTACTCCTGTATACCAACTAAAGCTGATGAGATGAGTCAGGTGTGCCTCATCAGTAGGGAAAGCACCTGTATCTGCAGTACTCTGGTGCTCTTTTCCCCGTTCTACACTTTTTTATTCCTTCATTATTGTCTTTATTTACTTATCCATTATTCTTTATTTCTATATTATTTTCTTTTTATTTTCTCTATTTCTATTTCTCCCTTAATTCTAATTATTATATAATATATACAAATACTCCTTCTTTCTACCTGCTCTGTTCATTTCTACCTCTCTCTATCTCTCTATCTCTCTCTATATCTCTTTCTACTCTCTTCCTCTCTCTATACCCTTCTCCCTCTCACTACCCAGCTCACTCTACACCCTCTCCCTCTTTCTACCATTCTCAGTACGCCTCTCCCTAAATGTCTATCTCTCTTTACCTCTCCATATACCTCTCTACCTCTACTTCTCTCTCTAACCACTCTACATCTCTCTTTTCATCTACCTCAGTATCTGTTTTCATTCCTCTTTCTACCTCTACCTTTCCCTCTCCTTCTACCTCACTACCTCTACCCCCTTTCTCTCTCTCTCTCTCTCTCTCTCTCTCTACACCCCTCTCTCTCATTTCAATCCTAGGTTTCTGGGTTCTGGGACACGGTTTGGTTGAATCATGGTTCAGTGTAGATAAAGGTAACTCTGAACCTCACATTATACATTATAATGCTATATATGCAATAACGGTGCCTGGCCCAACCCTTCGTGAAGTTCTACATTTGCTTCTGTACATCACTGACATCACATGTACTAAAATACAGTGTGAGTGGAATTTCATAACCAAGCTCAAACACATTTAACAGTGTTTTCAATCCTTCATTGTCTAAAACTCAAAATGGCCACTAATCATCTAGCGCAGTGAGTCAACCGGTCGTCTTCGTTATTGCTTCAGCGTGATAAAAGGCCAGGAACAACACCGAACATTACTGGAACCATTGTTGACCATTACCAGTACTGCACAATCCTTCTCTACATGTATCTTCTTGATTTGATACATTTTTCTATGCAGCAAAAACAAGGAGTGTCTGATATCCTATGAAATCCGCTTATGGTTAATATGTTCATGTTTTTATGTTTCATGTTTATCACAACATTTAACGTAATAAAAGACAATATTTATAATATACAATAGGGTGTTATCTAAAGCATAACTTTTTAGCATTCAGCTATTTGGAGGTACTTTCCCTCCCTACTGTTATTTTTTTAGGGTTATGGCACATTTATGCAAATGCTGTTTATTTTTCTTAGTTTTTATTTTTATATATTCATTTATTTTTTATTCTTTAACTTTGCCTGATCTCTGTAGAGGATTTCATATTTTAATTTATAAAACATGTAATTTGTCCACAAATCACTTGTGTATGTGTGTGTGTGTGTGTGTGTGTGCCTGTGTGTATGTATGTGTGTGTGTATGTATGTATGTATATATACACCGATTTGATTTGATATATGTGATGGAGGGAGTTTTCCTAGGTGGTGGATCGGCTCTGGGGGGAATTATATCTTGTATAGGATAGAAGTTCAGAAGTTACTGTAAGGCTTGTATTAGAGGTGTTAATTAATGTTGGTGTTTTTGTGGTTGATTGCTTCAGATGATTTTTCCGTTGATATATAGTATATTAATAGATTTTTCCAGTGAGTAATGCTAATGTTATTTTTTGTTTTCCAGTTTGTGAGTATGGTTTTCTTGGCAATGATTAGCTCCATACTGTTAATTTTGAGGTACAGAGGAAGCAATATTTACAGGGAACAGACAAGGTCTGCCATCACTGCAGGCTTACTTGATTAATGACTGAAGGTGCATTATATTGCATGCAATATGAGCAGCATTACAGACTTGTGCATATTGACATTAGAGACTCATATTAAAACTATACGTCATATTGTTAAACCCCTAATGTGTATTTATTTATATACAGTATTTTAATATATCATATGGACACAGTCTTAGATCATTTTCTCATGCCAACACTAACTTACTATTAACTGCATTACATTTACATTTACATTCATGGCATTTAGCAGCAGCTCTTATCTAGAGCGACTCACAACCGTGCTTAGTGTTCCAACGGATAATGTTTCCTAGCTAGCACAAGAAGGTCAGAGTCTAAAACTCAGCTCAGACGCTGCCCAAACAAGGGCCAGTGCTAATACGCGGAGAGAAGAATACAAAGACATTATATAAAGTATAAGTGCACTACCTAGCAGTCTCAAGCTAACGCTCAGACCTAGAGAGAAGAAAGCTTATCCTCAGTATAAGTGCAAAACAAAGCATTGCAATATATACAGCTCTGAAAATAAATAAGAGACCACTCCAGTTTCTTCTTAAATCAGCATCTCCACATGTACAGCAGGTTCTTAGTGAGGAACAGAAGGTTGGGTTCTAGCTTTACTGGCAGATACAGTGAGCGTCTGGTTCATAAGAACAAGGTCAAGCAGCAAACACACAGGACAACACAGCTACAGACTGGCAGAGGGCCAAAACCACTCTCTACTGACCGTGATGAGCGCCACCTCATTCCAATGTCCCTTAACCACCGTAAGATGACCTCAAGTGACCTACAGAAAGACTGGCGAGCGGTGGCTGGGGTGAAATGCACAGCGAGCATGGTTCTAAAAACAGGCTTCTGGAGGGTCATTAGTGATTTTCTAAATAAACAGATCTAAATACAATATTTGATCTGGAATTTGGGAGACGTGTTTCCAGTAGGGTATAGAATCAAACAGAACTGCTCATTTTGGTCCAACACAAACCCAGAAACTGTACAACTAGAGAAACTGATCATTTTGAGGTGCTCTCTTAAACCTTTCCGGAGCTGTACATATATAAGGACTTCCTCTCTCAATGCCTTTATAAACAGATGAGTCTTTAGTCAGCACTTGAAGACTGTGAGAGACTCAGCTGTTTGGACAGCCAGTGGGAGTTCATTCCACCATCTGGGAGCCAGGACAGAGAAGAGTCTGGAGGCTTGTCTTCCATGCATCTTCAGGGATGGTGGGTCAATTCGAGCTGTACTTGAAGCTCGAAATGCTCGAGGTACAGATCGACTCTTAACCATTGCTGTAAGGTAGGGAGGGGCTGGTCCATTCTTGGCTTTGTAGGCGAGCATCAGATGCGGGCACCTACAGGAAACCAACTGAAGGGAGCGCAGCAGAGGAGTGACATTACCTGGTGTTTATCCCTCACTCACTTCTGCCTGTGCTCTCTAAGGTAGCTATACCGTCCAACTTTAGACCTACTAATTCTACTAAGAATTAGTAGGTCTAAGTAAGTTCTAAATCATATGCATGCTACACAAACTCAAAATTCTATAACAGGTTAGTTTAACTGAATGAGATGCCTTAGAAAAGACTAGCAGGACTCTCAGCTGAACTCCACTCTGAGACCTGCCATTGCAAACATGGAAATTATTGGCTATGAAGCGAGTTTTAGAACCCTCAGAAACTTGCAAACATTTAGACTTCCTTCTGAAAAAATAATTAAAAACGTATAAATATTGGACTGTATATATCCCTGCACAGCCTTCTGATAAGCAAGATTAGGGTCGATTCTGTTTCAGTTTATTTAGTTCAGTTACAGTCCTGCCAATGGGCTGGAATTCTCAGGGTGCTCTCACTGATGTGCTTTTCACCAGCCATGTTTACCTCAGGAACTGCAACGTTTCAAAGTCTCTCCAAGTACACCAATAAAAAATGAAGGGTTCTTGGATTAAGTAAAATCTTGCATTATGCGAAGTGATGGTAGAAATGAGCGAGTATGTAAACATCATGAGGTAGAGCAATTGTACCAATCAGCGAGTATAAGAAATATAAACCACAAGCAAATTAAATGTAAACATCAAGTGAAATAAATCTAACCGTCACTTGGTTTTCAAGTTTTTCTTTTATCAAGAGAGTAGCTGGTAAAACAACTTGTAATGTCCAGCTATTTGTCATAATTCATTTTATGACAGTTAGCTGGACATTAAAATGAAGTTGGATATAAATAATGCTGAATGGTTCATATTAACAACAAGCAGATTCTCTGCATCATTGCATACTGGATTAAACTCACTCCAATCAGAATGACTGGCGCTTCTGGATACAGTGGAACCGACCAAGCATTAAAATTACCACCAGGAAATGAAGTCTTTACGATGGAGACATTTCACTCTTTTCTTCTTCTTCTTCTTCTTCTTATTTATTTATTTATTTATTTATTTATTTATTTATTTTTAATTATTATTTTTATCATTATTATTAGTAGTATTTCTGCTGCTTTGGTTAGTAATATAGGGCTGCACAAGTAATAATGTTTAAGTTCATGTGTGTGTCCCTTAAATAAACACTGTTATTCACTAAAATGCATTAAATATTATGAACAATTAATAATAGTCTGTAAATAATAATAAAAAAGAGTTTGTAAGCAAGCCTAGAAATGTTATAACTCTGCTTATATGATGTTTTATATGATAAGGTCTTCTCTAAGTTAGTTATCAACTATTTGTTGATTCATGAGTTAAATGTTAATTGTGATCTCTCAGGTGCAAGCATACTTTAAATGTTAAAGACAAAGTATAAAAAATGCAATTATTTGCAAATTATGATTTCACAATGACCAAAAAATGCTAGCAAATGGTCACATTTCATAATTTATGGATACATGAACATAATCATTTTAGGTTGCAATAGAGTTTACAATAACAATCTTTATAGTTTAGTTTTACAGTTACAGAATTTCGTTGCATATTGATGTAAAGACTTCTTTTTACTTGGCCATTATTATATGCTTGCAAATAGTTCCCAGGTAAAAACTGAGTATATTTTAATGTACTATAAATGTACTTTAATACCAGCAAGTACATTTCAAGCACACTATTGTTTTGTACAATATATATATATATATTACAAGTGTAAAATTTACAAGTACATTTGACCTCAGTAGTACTTTAGTGTGCCTAATATAAGTATACAGTATACTATATAAGTATAGTATATATAATATATATAAGTATATTTTAATGTACTAGAAATGTACTTTAATATGTACTTAAGTACATCTAAGTGAATCTAAGAGTCTCAAAATAGTACAGTTAAGTACAATTAGTTCTATTTAAGTATATATTTAATAGCACTAATGATATATATTTAGCATACTAAGTACACAGTTAGACATTTCAGTACAGTAATAAGTTCAGTAATATAGTAATAAGTTCAAGGAAGTATACGTCAGTGTACTTTTGTTCTCCTGGGTTTGTTTGTCTTGTAGCGGTCCTGATAGTAACGTGTTCCCCACTCTTTCCTAATCCCATTAGGGGAAAGCGTTTGGTGAAAGAGTGATTACTTTGACCTTTTTTTCCATTACACTCTTTTTTTATGTGGGTCTCAGCCCTAATGAGGTTTCACTTTTTAGGATGCTGATCACAACAGCAGTTTAATGATGTAAATAAATAGTCTAAGCCTAGCAGACAAAAATGAATGAATGAATGAATGAATGAATGAATAAATGATTACAGAGGCTCTATGCTATTATGCTACTCTATGCCAGCTTTCAGCCGAGTTGTCAAGTCACGTCCAATACATAAACATTCCTGATACCATTAGATGTCAGTGTTAAAGCCACCCTCCCCAGTTTTGTCTTTTTTCCTCAACCCCCCCACCCCACCCCACCCCCTTCCTTATGTATACACACTACCCTGCTCTCCATCATCCAGTTTAGTGGTGTGTGGCGCTGCCATGGATTCCCACACTCCAGTACCCACTACTACCCTGTCAGCTCCAATCACTGACCAGATCCATATTGATTTTCAGCCACCTGTGCCAGCCAAGGCGCCTTACTTCCCCACTGACCCCGCCCCCTGCAACCACCCACCGACTCCCAGGACAACTGTCACATGGAGTGCTGCGCGGTCCATTTATCAGGGATTGTCAGCATTTAGTGGGGCAGTGATGTGTGTCCGGAATGGAATGGGCTGGGATGTGTCAAAAGCGAGTGTCTTGGATGCAGGGGGGTGATTCTAACAGGATAAGAAAGCCCCCCAATGGGGGGTTAGGCCACAGCAGGAATGTGTGTCTCAATCGGCCCTGCTGATCAGTGCACACTTTTGCAGTTATGTAGAAAGCAACATAATCAAGGTAGACTGGTATAAATTTATCCAGGGCTTTCTGTCTTTACCATCACATGCTCTTACCCAGTCTTATCGGGCTCGCACCTCCTCTGCAGTATCACTTTCACTGTATCTCTTTTTTTATTCTCCGCAATGCATGTGGAGTAGGGGTGCTGAGGGGGCTGCAGCATCCCCAGATTTCAGAATTGTATAACTGCAACTGCAAAAACTAATAATGGAAAAATAAACTGAACTTAACAGTAAATTAAACATGGTGAAGACTTACGTGAGCTTATTTTGGGCTGGAGTAGATATATGGTGGTAGACCATGAATTTGCAGTCTTGGTCTTGTCTTTGCCTCATCACTCCAGGTTGTGATTCTGACTTGACTACTGCAAAGTCCTGATCCTGACTCGGACTCAATGTGTTCAGATCTCAGTCTTGGCTCGGACCGGCTTTGACTGCAGTACTACTGCTTTACACATACATTTGCTACATACAGGGGCTGAATGACACAGAATCCAGCTCCCCATTCACATGCACAAATGTCATGCAGGCATATGGACACTACAGATTTCACTCTCAGTACAGTTTTGATTGTTTCTGTGTGTAAATAACCAAAATTACGAGTGTAATCTGCAGCGTCTACATGCCCGCTTGACACACATATATGCGAAAGGGGGTTCCAGTTTGATCCAACATCCGCAAAGACCACATCAGAAGAGAAAGCGCCATGTCGGCTTACAAGGCAGAGTAACATTACAGGATTCTATTATAGGAGCCTGCAAACTTTCAAGGTGTATTTGGTGTGAAAGTAACAAAGGCTGACCAATCTTTTGGTGTGAGATGAATTTATTTCTTTGCATGCTAGCCTGAAACAGGAATCGTGTTAGATGGCGTTTTGGCATTCGGGAAAAACTACAAAACTCTTTGAGACAGGGATGACAACACTGGCAGATGGCAGATCTGTTGTTGTATTTGTGTTGTTTTCCTGATAGCCGTGAGACTAACAGTCTTGCATTATCTCTTTTGGCTCTCCCCAACAAATAGAAGCCAATCCAAGATTTACTCTTGTCCAGTCTCTTGGTCAGTCAAGCCGAATGTTTCTCTTTCCCGCTTTCTCAGACATCGTCGTCTTCTGCCTCTCCCCAGCCTCTACCTCAAACATACCTCAACATAAAGGGCTACGCAGTTCTCGCACCCGCTCCTCCAATGTTACATCGTACTATAGCAGGCGTTTTGGGGCTGGAGTAGCAATGACAGAGATGCCACCCTCCCTATTATAAGGCCCTGCATCATCAAAAAGAAGCTGTTGCTTTAAAGGAAAAAAAAAAACATTAAAGTTGCTTTTATTAATTATATAAATTTAATTTAATGCCAGATTAGCCATAATATGTACTAGGCCATATTAGCATCCTACTATTTGTGCTCTTAAAACTTAAGACACTCATCTAAAATTATAATGTCCCATGTTTTGGACACTTTTTTACCTATTGTATGTCCCATTATGTCTTCTTTTACTATGGGCATGACACAATCCATTACTGTGCCACTTATCAGCAATCTGATCGGTTGCCACTCTGCTTCCTTGTATTCATTTCACCAGAACACTCAGCCGAGTGTGTGTCAGACGAGTTTTATGTGTCAGGTCTATGTTTATGTTATTATCTCTTTACATGCTAAAGCATACTGACACACTCTCTCTGATGTAATTCTCCAGAAAAATCAAATGAACTTCGCGTATATGCTTAAAATTTCAGCACTCAAAACACCTTCCAACGTCCCTGTTCACAACAGCATGCAAACTGATTTCTTCTCCCTCCACACTCTTTCTGTATCTGTAATAGATTATATAGCATTTCAGACAACATGAGGAGCAGATCCATTTCCAAAGCCCTCTAATCATTGCCATGCTGTGTATACAACTTGGATTTGCCTGTTTGTTATTGTGTCCATAATCAGGGGTCCGTATGGGAAAGATTCAGAAGCTTGATGTCATTATCTGGGTGTGGTCCACATCTCCAAAGTTCATCTTAAACACTTGCACAGTAGGTCATCAGTGAGAGAGGAAAGCAGGATGTATCACTCTCTCTGACCATGGCCTGAATAGCCTGAAAGCCAAACGAGGGCTTTCGCAGCAGGTACTGCAGTACTGGCCTCCTCGCCAGGATCTATTTGCATTCCAGAGGTTACTTGAATTGATCTTGTCAATAGCGGATGGTTAACGGTACAAAAGCAGAGCCTGGTGTAATGTTTCACCTGGTTTCATACCTGGAGGAATGTTTGAGAGCATAGTGGTCCATTGATGGGGAATCTATGACGGAGAAAAGAACACCAGTCGTTGATGTCAGGAAGCTCTTACCAAAGTGATTTTGACTGTATCCATAGTAAATGACTTTGCCTGGAGTGCTGTATTCGATTTCCCAAGCGACTCCCCCGTCCGCCTCAGCTCATGTTATTAATTCATTTCTAATGACCGCTCTCAAACTTCACACCTTTTCAGAACTTGTGCGTATGACGCCTCCGAAGTTTAGCAGCACCGGCCAGTTTGCAAACATCTCCTTCTTCAGCTCGAAATTAACACTTAAAAACTTGAAGCCCTTGTGAAAACAAACCCCGCCACATTCCTCTGAGCGTGTTGGACTCAAAGGGGCTCATTTTGCTGAAAGGTGCCACTCTTCCGTCGATCCGCCTGGCAATTTAGCGATGGCAAACAGAAGAAAAAAACAGTTTTGAGACTCTGCAGACACAAACCCGGCTCTTCATTGGCTGCCAGGTGAAAAGTGTTGACTCAGACACGATGCCAGGTGCCTTTAGCAATTATGAAAATATGATGGGTTTGCTGTATTGGTGTGTGTTTGTCACGAAAGGTGGGAGCCAGAGCCGGCACCCCTGCTAGCCCATCTCCGCTCTGTGGGGGTAAACCCTTTGCCACTTTTGCCAGCTCAACATGGCAGCGAGGAGGAGAAAAAATGCGCACTGAAGCACGTTTAACGGATAAGGGGGTGTAAACGGAGCCGGCTGAAGGCCAGGTCCATATGGAAGAGATCAACTCAGAGTTGGATGGTGTGACATCCTACTTGGGGCAGTTGAGGTTGGAGGATTTGGGGGTGGGGGTGGGGGTAAGATGTCCACCTTGCCTTCTCACATTCTATCCTTCTTGCCATCAGCACATTAAGTTGCTCTTCTAAGATGTCGCTCTCACTTTTACAGCTGTTTTGGGCTAGAAGACGCATGCTGTAGTGCCCATACTCTGGATAAAGGTGCCCCTGCTGTAGCTACTGCAACCACTTAGAACCCCGGTGCCTATCAGCCTTTCTATCTAACCAGCTGCCCATGTAGCTCAAGTGAATGAGGAGTGACCTGGAGACAGGACACAAAAGAAAGCAAGTAGGGTCGCACCCATGAATAGGGAGGGACGAGTGTTAGGAAAAAGATTGAGAGAGGAAAGACAAGGGGAGGAGAGGGATGGCCTGGGTAGAGGAGAAGAGCTGAGAGGAGGTCAGAGGAGAGGGCCGGCATGTAGCAGGAGCATGTGAAGGGTTAACAAGTGGTGATGTAATTACTGTAGCTCGGTGCTTGGTACGCGTGGTTGGCTGGAGATTAACTCATTATCCCAACTCTAAAACTGTGCAATTAGGCTTTTGTCTGCAATTAAAAGACGGATTCCTCAGCGGTGCAGTGCAGGGAGACGAGCGTGAGGCCCTGGGGTCCGCTCCCACATTCTCGAGCCAGCTGAGATTTACTCCTACCACTCAGTCTCTAGGAGGCCTGCAGACATGTAGATGAGGACAGAGTGAATCCAAGCAGGTTATATGGCTGCGAGGCCTGCTAGGTTGACTCCCCTAGGTAGCTGATTCTTGGTAGGCCCCCCCCATGGTGCAGACTATCCGGATGATTCAATGATGGATGGGACCTGCTTACCACCAGCTGGGGAGCCACAATCAATCACAGCCTGGCCATCCAGCTGACTGCTGCTCCTTTCTGACAGGCCCCTAGGTCAAGAGATGGATCAGAAAGCCTTGAGATGCCAATCAACCTGCAGGAGGGTGCTCAAGCTGTTTACATCAAGTGATTCCTGTTCTTTTAACAGTGATGGCTGCGCTTTGGAGTCCTCGGCTGATGCAATGTAATTAATAAAGAAAAGCAATGCAACTGCTTACAAGTACAGTATCTTTCATGATGTCCTGAATTTTGTTTGTCCGCAAATCAACTTAGTGCAGCATACACAAACATGAGCGTATATGTAATCCACTACATTTTATACATCATCGCTGTCAGCGTCGTCTCTCTACAGCAGGAAGGTATTTAAAGTCCGAAAGCTTCTTGTAGACATCTGGAATTAGTATATTTCCTGAAACCCATAACAAAAGATCATTTGACCAGTCAGTCTTTCTTGCCATTGCAGCACTCACAAGAACGGGCTAATTTGAGGGGAGGAGTCGACTCCTGCTACGCACAGTGGACGAGGCTGAGGAAGAGTCAGACACAGTGACTGTCCTACCTTGTGATGTTCTCTGACGTACCTACCGTTTTGATTAATAACATGCTGACAGCTTCTGGACCTCTCACGGGAGAGCTGTATGAAGAGGTAGCTCAACCTTAACCAACCTTCCAAAGCAAAATTGGATCAAGATGGAGTCGTTGATGCCTCCATTCTGGTGTCTGTAGGCTGGCTCAGCTGACAGCCGTCAGTCAAAATGAGAAATGTTAGAGCTAATAAGAGGAGACATCATGAGGTCTCCATCGAGGAAGACCACCAGCATGGCTCAGGAAGGGGGGCGACTTCATAGCAAGCAGACGAACCATTCTTAACATTAATATATGTTTACATTGCGAGAGTTTGTTCCAGGTTTATTTCTATTGGTCTATCCATCATGAACCGGTGTTTTGCATGGTGTATGAACATTAACCCAGCTAGCCATGTCCCCAGAACTTTGGCTAGCAGTACCTACAAGTTCTAATAAAGTGTTTTAGTCAAATGTTCGAAGAACGTTTTAAAGATGTTTATCATTTCACATAATGCTCCTATAAAGTTACATGTGAACTAAGACATAACGTCTTTACCTGCAACGTTCAGAGGATGTTTTCAGGATGTTGTCAGATTATGTTATATGATAACAAAAGAAGAATTCATTCTCAGCGCAACATTAAAAAAATGTTGTACCTGAGATGGCAGAATGTTTTAGAGAACGTTCTCCTACCTTTAGAAAGAACATTCTCGGAACCAAAAGAAAGCTTCCAGCTGAAGACATTAATGGAACATTACTTTGCATGTTCTCGGAACGCTTTTCGAACAAATCATTTCTAGCTGGGACGTTTCAGCGTATAACAAGATGAACAGCTTGAAGCAGAACATGTTTATTTCTCGTATTCCCATCGAGACACATTCTATGATTTTGATTTAGATAGCAAACAGACAGATACTTCCCAAGATGTCCTCCGGAAGTCGGCTTTGTACCCTAAAGGGAACCATTTCCATGTGTTTTCTTGAGTACTGATTGCTGTAACATAGAATCATTTTGAAGCATAACTAGTTTAAAGTACAGCCTCTGGTTTAACACAGAGTTACAGCCAGACCTGCCAGTGAGAGGAGTCTATATATCTGCCATATACTGTCAAAAATAATTCAGAGTTTTAACTTGAAAAGGAAGTTACCTGGGTGCCTAAAGGAGCTGACGCAATCAGGTGAATTAATGCTCTACATTTTCCCTCCTCTTTCCCTTTCACTCCTACCCTGTTTACTTGCCAGTCTGTTTACTTTCCTGAGTCCAGGATCAAACTTCATCCTCATCCTCAATCAATTGGCAAGAGCGGTGGAAAACCACACCGACGTTAACTCTTGTTTTGCTGCTAGTTTTGTCACCTCCTTTCTTCGTTTTGAAATGTGTTCTGTTGCTGAGAGTGGACAGTACTTCTTCTTCATCCTTTAAAGGGTGAGACCGACGCTACAGTGACTCATTAATACCTCTTCAGATACCATGTGACATTACAAGATGTCTTTGACGATTTAGCAGACGTCTATAACAACGTTAGTCCATTCATCTTACATATGAATTCAGCTCTCTGAACTTCAAACGTCAACAGAAGGTACAACATAGATTATTGTTCTGTCAATTTACTATTAGAATTCAGAATAAAAATAGAATTGACACTGTTTGGTTCTGTTTCACTACTCATATTCATATAATTTATGTTGGTCCAGATAACATATGGCTGGATTAATTAGTTTGCATTAATTTACCAGTTTTTTTTTTAGTGAGAACAGTGTGTACAAACAGCACCTCATACATTTTTAATGCTATCTACCAGGCCAGTAAATGTGTGTTTGCTTAGAAAAGCACTAACATTACAATAAATACAATAATACATATTAATGAGGACATGGTAAATTTACTTATGCCACTGTGTTTGTTTAACATTTGCAAAACTACTCATTGTGGAATCCAGGTATTAATAAAGGATATCATGCAAATCAAATCAAAGCTTATTTGTGAATATTCATACACGGTACAACTAGCAGTGAAATGCTTTGACAGCTGCCCACTCACATAAAGTAATAAGATAATATAAAGATAGAATATCTAAAATACAATAGGGTAAAATAGAATACAAAAAATATATAAACATACTATATATATATATATATATATATATATATATATATATATACACTAAATATACATAAATATACAATATGGAAATTACATTTAAATTTAACGTGCAATGTGAGGGGGTGGAAAGTGTATAGTGTGCAACAGTGAATGTGCAACTTAATGTGCAAGTGAGCAGCAGGCGTTACCTCCAGTACCTGTTATTGTTAATTTGCTTATTTAATGAAAGCTGGCTTATTTATTTAAAGTGTGCTGGTGATGGCATTTAAAATCCATGTGATGGTGAGGGGGGTCCGGGGGTCTGGAACAAACAGTCTGGAACCTCTCTTCAAACTAACTCATACGTTTATCAACTACTTATAAATAAGGAATTCTTGTAACTTTGTTTTGCATTTCTGTTTATTTGCATCTATTCTCACAGCGGGGACGCATGGATGCAAATAACAATGCTTAGGTGCCCGAAGACTTTTGCACAGGACTGTATGTGGTTGTATGTACGTATATCACACGTTAACGTGCGTGAGGATGGTTCCATGCAAATGGGCATATGCTTTTTCAGTTCCTTATAGGGTGACCACTGTGCTCCTGACACAGAAACCCTTATCAGGAGATGCCTTTTTTTCCCAAGTCAGAATTTAGCAATTTAACAGATCACTCAACAAAATCATGAAACTTTGCAGATATGAGAACTTGACAGTGTATCAGTGAGGTGCCCTGGAATTCAAGCAGCACCGGAGTGAAAAATTACACTTTGTTTTTGTTTTGGAAAAGATGAACAAAATGGAAGGAGACTTGCTTCAAGGAAGAATGTGAAGGCCATGCAGAAATGAAACCGGACACAATGATACTCTGCATTTTGCAACACAAGTTCTCTTGTAATGAGTCAGCATTCTACGTGTGCTACTATTGCTTTCTATTTGGAGGGTATAATTAGTTCTCTTCGATGGTCTAACGCTGTGTAATGCATCAGCTATGGGAACGAGCCTTTGATTCAGGAGAGAGTGAGTCTGCAGGAAAGTGGGAAAGAGGGAGGCATTGCTACGATGCCTGACAAGACTGATCTGTGTGTGATTGTATGACCACTCTAAGTGGTCAGTTTGCAATGTTGCAGTGCAAGTGCTGTGTGTGTGTGTATGTGTGTGAGCAGCGTTTGGCTGTAGCATGCCTGGAGAGAGAGGGAAATGTGTTTGACATCCGCGCGGCACACATGGCCGGGGGAGGCTGCAGCAGCAGGATACGATTAATGACCGCAGAATAAGATTGTTACAATATGGCCTCCCTAACCCCCGCCTCCTTTTCTGTTGGCCTGTCATATTTCACAGCCCCCTGTGCGTGTGTGTGTGTGTGTGTATGTATATATATATGTGTGTGCACGTGCATCAGGAGGGGGCCTTTTATTCTTCCCTTTTTGTAGTCTCTCTCTCTCCGTCTCTCTCTCTCTCTCTCTCTTTCTCTCTCTCTCTCTCCGTGTGGGCCATTGATATGCAACAGTGCGTTCCTGGCCTGAGCTGGAGATTCAGTTCTCATGGTCGCTCTCTAAAACAGTTTGGTCCTGTCTCACAGCACCAAAGGTCTTGTAAATATTCGTCTAGTGTGTCCAAATATTCGTCTAGTGCTTATTTCTCTTTGAAACGAGAAACACTTTGCAGAAGGTAGTCATAGACACAAGCAAGTCAGAGAAACCAAAGACGATGACATGCACAGACCACCCATTCGTGTTCTCTAAGCAGATTTTTAACCCCCCCAAAAAATGTACACAGAAGCTTCAGCAACTCACTATATCCTCAAATATATCACATTCCAAAACCAGTGTTCCAAATATTCCAAATATACAAATATCCACCAAAACTTCAGATAAGCGGCACTTAAAGCTGTCCTCTTTGAGAGACAGGACAAAATCAAGCTCCACTCTGTCCATGCTTCCACTGTGAGACTCAATGCTCTGAGGCCGGTAGGATTTGGAGCCGTTGAGAAGCTGTTACTGAGAAAACTAAATAGACAAAAAATTCCAGTGGAATGCTGAATGTGTTTGGAGTAACATGTTTGAGATGTTTGGAGTAAAGTTTTATGGACTGATAAATCTGAACTTGATTTGGGGATCACACAGAGAATCCGATCATGCATCCAAATTCTAAGACTGAACTATGGAGATATGGAATTCTCTAATAATCTAAAAAGCAAGTCTCCAAAAAAAAAAAAAAAAGCAACGGCAGCAGTAAGAGGGGCCACGCTACATAATGGAATATCAGATTTAGGATTTTGTTTGAAACCCCCCTGTGATTTTCTGTTACATGTACACCGTGTTAGGCAGAATGCTTCGAGACAGAAGTGATGGTTGAATACTGGATACCCGGAATACACTGTGGTAGTCATGTATTCCACATAATACATGAAAAGTAACATTCTGAGTACTACACTACTAGAGCTGATATATGCCCTATACACTACTGCCAGGGCCTTATTAACCTAGTCGGCTTCAGGGGGCTGCGGTTCAGGCCCCTCAGCCACCAGGGAGCCCCAAAAGGATTACTGCAAATGGAGTAATAGTAAAACCAACTGGAAAGTGTTCTCATGTTGTTGGAGATTTGTTGTCATATAAATGGTCAAGAGTTTTGCAGAGAGCTTTGGTAAATACAGCATCACATGGGTTCAATTATTCCATATAAAGCATGAAAAAGTAACTTTCTGAGTACATGTAGAAAACATATTGATAAAGCAGATGGGAAATTATCGTTTTTATTTAATTCACTGGTTGGCAGTTTTCATGAAATTCTGTTTTATTACAAATTCATGAAATTCGATCCATAATCCCATAATCTTGCAGTGGATCTGCACACTGATGTTGATGATCAGTCTATTCAGACTTTAGGAACTTGAAGCTTTGTGAAGAAGTTTTTCTTCTTTGGATCATGTCCTTACATCCTATGGGCTGATATAAAATGATGAATAAATTATGGAGCCACTTATGGAGTTTCTCTTAGGAAGATGTTTATATATATATATATATATATACATATATATATATATATATACAGTTCAGTTGGTTAGTATTATGAAAGTATTCATTTAAATGTGACATGGGCTGAATAGAGATAACCCAGTTCTTGCTTTTACTCGTATTCCATTACATCCCAACCCTGAATAAACAGCACAATGAATACAAATAATCCATATAATAATAAATATATATTTTTTTTTTCTTAAATGTTTATTAATTAATGTCTCTCAGTGCCTTGTGTGTGCCTGTTAATGTATTCAAGAAAAATAATTGTATAACAAAACTTTTTTGGACACACAGTTATAGTATTTATGGATCATATTGCTTGTTAAAAGTAGAGTAATCACAAACCAGTCCAATTTATTTTATAAGCCAAAGGCTGTCTCTCTTTTCCTTGCCTTTCCTTTCTTCTGTTACCTTCTTTCCTTCCTCCGTCACTTTCTGGCTTTGACAGTAGCTAAACAGGGGTGTGACAGCTGTTTGTTTGACTTGCCCCTCCTGTCACAGCCCACATGGTGTTCTGTAGAGCCGTGCTAAGCTCTGATAACCTCAGGTTTCAGTGTACCAGGCTGATTCGTGGTACAACAAATAAAAGGCATTTTTTTAGAGGCATAGGAAAGAAGGCTGGGAGGGGGGGTCACAAAATCTGGCAACCAAATGTTGCTTGTTTAGGGTGAGACAGCGAGTGTTTCTGAAGGTGTAGGGGTCAGTGCAGTGGACCAAAGGGCCACGGCAGTCATGCAGGAAGGGAGAGAGGAATCCCCCTAGACGAGGTACAGGTTTCTGGATTCTTCGCACACGGGCATCGGCATGGCCAGCTCAGCACGGCTGTGTTTGCCGACGTGTCGGGGAGAGAATTCGAAAGTTTTTGCTTCCTTCATCAATCATGAGCCATGTAGCCTTTTCCCAGGCTCAAAGATGCTTAGCAAGCAGTGGGCTGTAGTTCAGGAAGGCAGGTCGGGAAACCTTGAATTTGCAGGGATAGTCCAGTCAAACATTCTACTGTGGCTACCGCTGAGTGAAAGCTGGTGGGATTCAATTAGCTTGATCTCATTAGAGCAATGCTGACAGAACTCATCGCTAGCTTTCAATTACTGTTAGGAAATTCCGTATTTCTGGGATTACTCCTTTGCATATAGAGCCGTATGCAAAAACGTGGACACATGATTTGTTGATATTCAATCTGAAAATCGGTTAACACATCCCCTACAGAGACAACCCTAAATGTGGACATTTCTGCTAATTTTAATTCACAATATGGTACTAAAAGTATATAATGTGCCTTAAATTGTGTCACATTTTATGTAGTATTTATTCCCTGACAATTAGTTCAGCAAATAAACATTAATTGTGCTTTAAAATATGCACAAGTATGCAACACGTATAATGTGAGTGTGGTGCCCAAACAACTGGGTAGTATGTTAATTTATGCTGTTAGTATGTGCATAACAAAACAATGAGATGCCCAACAGTGTTTTTAGAGTTCTGGAGTGCCGGATGAGGTTCAGTTCCATTGGGCTCCAGTATAGTAGGTGCCATGGAGGAATGAAGTGCACAGGATATGGTGGTTTCTCTGTGGTATATTCAAATACTATTCATTTTAACTAACTGCCTGCCTGTGTTAGTAAGCCCACTAGCCTGTCGATACAGGCTTTATCAGATGTATAAGCACTATGCAGGTTGATAAGTCTTCATACCCTATACACTACTGCCAGGGCCTTAATAACACAGTGGGCTTCAGGGGCTGCAGTCCAGGGCCCTTGGCCACCTGGAAGACCTACAAGGATTATTGCAAACGGAATAATAGTAAAACAAACCGGAAGCTGTTCTAATGTTGTTGGGGATATGTTGTCATATGAATTATCTATAGTTTTGCTGAGAGATTTGTTAGTCTGCAGCAAATGGGATGTGGAATTGACTTTTGCATTCAGTCATACACAAAAGTTTCAACACCACTATATATATAATATATACACCACAATACACACACATATACAGGGGTTGGACAATGAAACTGAAACACCTGGTTTTAGACCACAATCATTTATTAGTATGGTGTAGGGCCTCCTCCTCCTTTTGCGGCCAATACAGCGTCAGTTGGTCTTGGGAATGACATATACAAGTCCTGCACAGTGGTCAGAGGGATTTTAAGCCATTCTTCTTGCAGGATAGTGGCCAGGTCACTATGTGATGCTGGTGGAGGAAAACGTCCTTCTTGGTGGTATGCTGACATTACCCTGGATACCGTGGCTCTTGATACATCACAAGGACTTGCTGTCTTGGTCACAGATGCGCCAGCAAGACGTGCACCAACAATTTGTCCTCTTTTGAACTCTGGTATGTCACCCATAATGTTGTGTGCATTGCAATATTTTGAGCAAAACTGTAAAACTGTGCTCTTACCTGCTAATTGAACCTTCACACTCTGCTCTTACTGGTGCAATGTGCAATTAATGAAGATTGGCCACCAGGCTGGTCCAATTTAGCCATGAAACCTCCCACACCAAAATGACAGGTGTTTCTGTTTCATTGTCCAACCCCTGTATATATATATATATATATTTACCCCAATATGTTCAGTTCAATGTATGTATTAAAGGGAACCTATTTTTCTGTTTCCTTCCTTTCTTTTTGTGTGTATGTATCTTTCCGTGCGTGTAATCCACTTTTCTTAGCTGCCTAAGCCCATTTTACTGTCATAATGTGATGTCATCTTGTAACACAAACCTTATCACCAGTCTACCGGCAAGCACGCCCTCACACACCACACAGACAGATAAAAAAATGTACCACTCTGAGACGTCCTGCTCCAGTCTAGCTTGTGAAGATGGATCAAGTCTAACAACTTGTTCTACTTGACTTTCAGGATCAGGCTCTGGCTCTGATACAGCAGAACCAACCAGCCACAGCAGCGTAGGTGTGGACCTTGCAGCAGGATGCCGCTCTGGGTTGACCAGTCAGAACAGAGTGGATGAGCTGACACTGGGCTCGTTGGAAGCCAGAGCTTAGAGACACAGGAGCTTTAACAGAATGTCTCAGACAGAGGGTGAGTACAGACGTACACTATAAATACATTAGTGTAACAGGACCCCAGAGGTGTGTTCTCTGTAGAGCTTTGGTCACCCAGAACTCCCAGATGATTCACATTTTTGCTTAATCTCTACACGCTTTGAGTTACGTTGGAGCAAAAACTTGACAGGTTTAATAACCCGTGCTGTAAAAGATGTGTACCTATTTTCACTTGCAACCGCAGCTAAACTGTTGATACAAAATCATTTATAATAAGAATGTAATTGTGATGTATTTAATAGCCCTTTGCTGTGTCATTAACACTGACACGGATTCGTTGGTCGTCTCCGCCAAGACAAAAGCGGGACTCATTACTGAAGATGACCCGCTGCCATTCTGAGTCACTCCATGACAGTCTGGCACGACACCATTGCAGTCTTTGGTGACGGTGACGTGGTGTTAAGGACAGTCATCGTAACGGTCTGTGTGCATGTAGTCCTGCATCGTGCAGGTGTCTACCAATGGTGCTGGCACTAACAGGATGACTCATGGAGGCATCGCTGCTCATTGAATGTCCGCAATCATGGCTGTTGGGTCAGTCAGGTACACCGATAAAGCCTGTCCTTGTTTAAGTCACATGCACGGCCGAGTGTGAAACTTAAATCACCCGCATGTCTCGTAATCTCAAGTATACCCACCAAGTTTCATTCCTGTTGATTGATTCCTTCTGGGTGCAGCTATTTGTGCCTATCCTTTTAATGATTAGAGAATGAACAATTTCACTACTCTGAACAATATTACACCCACTTTGTTGATACCCACCTCCTTGTTGCACACCACCTTCTAAATCCCAGTTTAACCCATCACTGCATAGTATGGTTGCTTCCTTTGTTTTACTTGACTATAACCATATAAGCCATATTGTGATGAATGTATTTATTGAGTTAATGAGGTTCCCCAAATTAGAGTTAGCCCAGGACCCCAGAATGTCTCAGTATGGCCCTGGCTACGGCACTCGAAGTTGGCTGTCTAAACCCATTTTCCCCAAAGCTCAAATGAAAGTGCAAATGCATTCCCTGTAGAAATAACCCTGTGTTAAATAGTAACATGATAATCAAAAAATCTATGGCAGAGATCATCTTATTGTCTGTTTATTTCATATTAGAATTAGAATTTAGACCCTTTTGCCACTCGTGTTTGCATACAGAGGAATTTGTACACATTTAACCCATCCAGTGAGTGTGCTCACTTCCTGCTAGTGTATGTGTATGTGTGTGTATGTGGGTGATACACACACATACACATACACTAAGGGGAAGTGAGCACACTTGCCCGGAGCAGTGGGCACCCCTATCCAGTTTAGGGTTAGGTGCCTTGCTCAAGGGAACTTCAGTCATGTCCTGCTGGTTCAGGGAAACCCTCAAGTCACAATGCTGCTCCCTAACCACCAGCCCACGACCGTCCTTACAGAATAGGGTGACCGGATGTTACATAATGATTATTTACATGTTTCACATATACAGTCATATGCAAAATTGTACAAATTGTACAACAGTACAACATATGACCTGAGCCATGACTGTAGCATTCTGAGCAGACACGTTTTCAGCAATCCATTGGAAAAGAATGGATCAGTAAGATGTTTGCCGTGCAGTAATCGGAATCAATGCCAGGTCTGGTCTGTATGCAGTCAAGGGCGGCATGCTGAGAGCTTCTGATCAACCTTCACTCTCCCCTTCTGGCTCTCCTGGAATTTCACAAGAGACTGCAGAAATTCAGTTCAAACAGAGAGAGGCGGAGAGAGAGAGGAACGCAAGTTGGCAAGTCCAGTTTCGGCATCTTGGCCTCAACTTTGGGCATGACTCTCCCGTATTTATTGAATTCCTGCTGTGCAACCCGGCGGTGAAAAAGCCAGATTAAAATTCCTCTCCTTCAAATGATTTCAAAACGACACTTACCTGGCAGTGGCGGCCACCTCGCTTTTTTCTGCCTGCTGTCACTTTCTCCAGATGCCCTGGCCCGTTTCCTCGTCTACGTTCAGATTAGACATGAACTGTCGGGCAGAAAAATACGATGGGATCTTCTGTCACTTCTTTTTTCTTTTTCTTTTTTTTTCTTTTTCTCTCTCTTTGCCCCACTCCCTTTCCCTCGGAAGAATTTATGTCTTTAACATGTGGCAGCTCTTGTCATCCAGCGCAAGTGCCATCTATCCATTCTGTACACCTGTTCCTTCCAGCTGCCCCTACAAAGCCCTCCAGGCCTCTCCATAAGCCTGGGACAAATTCATTGCCGTTCTTCACAATGGTTAAGCGTTGTTTTAAGACTAATAAAAAGGACGCCCAGTCCAGGGATAAGGCATAAAAGTATATAATCCATGTAGTGCTTAGCGTGCTGTGTTGCAGTAGCATGCAGAGTTTTGAGGGATTAATTAAGGTAATCGTTCGAACCATAAAAACAAACCTAAAATTTGCCAAACCCAATGTGGAGGTGGTCAGGTCCTACAAATACCTTGGTGTGCACCTGGACGAGAGGCTGGACTGGTCAGTAAACACTGACTCCGTCTACAAGAAAGCACAGAGCAGACTGTACTTCCTCAGGAGGCTCGGGTCCTTCCGGATCTGCCAGAAACTCCTGCTGATGTTCTACCAGTCCGTGGTAGCCAGCGTCCTCTTCTATGCTGTAGTGTGTTGGGGAGGCAGTATCAGCAAGAGGGATGCTGGACGACTCGATAGGCTGGTGAGGAAAGCTGGTTCTGTGCTGGGATCAGAGCTGGAGTCCCTAACACCATTGGCAGAGAGGAGAGCCCTCAGCAAGCTGCTGAACATCATGGACAATGCTCACCATCCTCTGCACAGCACGATCATCAGGCAGAGGAGCTCATTCAGTGGCAGACTGCTGTCCCAGTCCTGCTCCACAGACAGACTCAGAAAGTCTTTTGTCCCTCAGGCCATAAGACTGTTCAACTCCTCGCAGTTCAGCAAAGGGAAAACTCTGTGACACTCTTTCATTCCGGTCACTCCAACGGACACACCCCCATCTCTGCACACACTCCCTCCTAAATGCCCTATATCTATTTTTTATTGTCTTATTCATTTTGTACTACTGTTTACTTATTTTGCACTGTTTACTTATTTTGCACTGTTTACATATTTTGCACTGATAAATTATTTATATTACTGCGTACTTGCACTGTCAGTATGGCTGACAACAGTCATCTTCACATTTTGCACTGTCTATATGGCTGACATCAGTCATCTCAATTTGCACAGCAAATGGTATAATGGTTACACAGACACTAAGGACTCTATTTTCATACTTTCATATTCTATATTGTATCTCTGTCTTCATCTGTATTAATCTTGTGCTTCTCTTGTTACTTCTGTGAACTTTGTATATCTGCTACTGGATGTCTGAATTTCCCTCTGGGATCAATAAAGTATCTATCTATCTATCTATCTCTATCTATTAACAGTGGTACAGAAAGTTCCAGTATAACTCACAAGGACATAATGAATGATGGCAAGGATAATCAAATGAAAGCCATCACTGCCCTCAGGGTAACGGAATGTAATTTCGCATTATGAGATTAATGGAAGCAGATTTCTTAGATTTAAAGTAAGTCAAATGAGGGGGGGGCCTAGTGGCTAATACTGTCACCTTACAGCAAGAGAGGCCTGGGTTCGATTCCCCACCCAGGTGCCGGGGTCCCTTCTGTGTGGAGTTCTGTGTGCATGTTCTCCCCATGTCTGCGAGGGGTTTCCTCCCACAGTCCAAAGACGTGCAGTCAGGAAAGCTGGAGATTCTAAATTGCCCCCTTGCACAGCAGTGAGTATGTGAAATTGTATATCTGTGTGTCTGTCCTCTGATGGACTGGCAGTCTGTCCAGGGTGTTTCTCGCCTTCCGCCCAATGGACGCTGGGATAGGCCTCATTCAGAGTGGCTTGACATGAAATGCTCCACTGTAGAGAAACCAAGTCCAAATTGTTTACACTGGCGTTGATAGGAACCAGGCATCTACAGAACTGAATCTCTTTAAAAGCTGCAACACTGGAAGTTATTGCATAAGATGATTATACATGCACATGTGTATCGAGGTTTTGTATTCTTGGTGGAGGGGTGCACAGACGGGGAAGTTAAAATAGCATCTAAAAATGTATCACTATTTTATCACAATCCACAATATCGACCCAGGTTAACTGGTGGTTTTCAATAGTAAATAAAATGGCTTTATTTGCATCAGAGCTTCAATCTGAATGATTTGTTCTCATCTAAACAGCTGAATTATAGAGATGTTCTTAAATTAGTGGAATTCCCCTTTAAATTTAGCACCAATCCCCCACCATATTCTTTCTCTAGTCTTTTCCTTGTACTGTCTCTCATGGTTCAAGGCCTCTGTTGTTGGGTCCGAGCGATAGCCATTGGGGAAGAGCAGTGGCGGCTGTGGACCGCGCTATATTTCACCCTACTCTTTCCCCAGTGGAGGAGGCCATAGAGGCGAACCGTGGCGGGTCACACATGTTGAAGACCACAAGCACTGAGCAGGAGGAAGAGCAGGACCACAGGGGTGTGAAACGAAACTCCAAACAAAGCAACCACTCAATTACACACACTCACACACACATATACACACATACAAACACACACAAACACTGAGCATCTGGAATCAGCGTCTTCACTGCGCAGCCATGTGTGACGCGGAGGCAGGACATAAATTAGCAGGAGCTGTGTTTTTATGGCAGTACACACACACACACACACAGGCAGCGGAACCCTACTGAGTTCTAGCTTTCATTAAAGCGCTACAGTATGGCTTTGGCTTCAGTGCAAGCTCACACACTGTCATAAAGCTACTACTTTCCAGAAGCTCCTGTTCCTTCCCAGCTAACTACTGATTTCTAGGCTTGCTGGAATGATGCATTTCAGAAACGATGGCACATGTTATATATTGTTCTGATTGTTAGCCACACTGTCAAATGCAATCAAATGTATTTACTGAGATTACATTTTTGCATTTCAATATAGAACACTGTTTTA
>CM067477.1:1768296-1808783 GCA_034552555.1 Semaprochilodus insignis
GGTTTGAATTGTAAGCTGGCACTTTAACAAACATTAACAACATTTAACAGAACAATTCTAACATTGTTTGATCATGGAAGGGAAGTCTTAAGTCTGTTGTTCCTAAGGCTCTGTCTTTGGAGAGGTTTATGGCTTTACGACCCTCTAAAACGTGTCCCATTCTTGCGCACAGTTAGTTTCCCAAGTCGTAAATTGGGTCTTATCTCGTAGGCCCTTAGCGAACAGGAGGTTGAGCAAATGGTGTACCAGAGCCTCCAGGGTCATTCTTTTGCTCCAGGGGTTTGAGGGTCAAGCCTCCTGATCTTTAGTGGAGGGGACCAGTCCCAACTGATAGGAGAAAAAACAGATGCTACCGGATCTCTCTTCTGATGGTCTCCATAGCCATATGAAGAGTCGATATTTAGTTTTATCAACCAAAAACGGCCAACTCGCTACAGACGCTCTTGGCGAGTAAAGGGATAAAGTTTGATGCTGAACCTCACAGTGTTTCTTCTTGTGTCATCTTACAAATTGCTACTTTAAGAAATATACAGTATATGAAAATTACCAGGTAAAGCTGCACTATGCAAGATTTTGGGATTGGGAGACCCCGCTGGTGGTAATGTGCAAGTGCATGCATTTTGCAACTTTGTGCTTTGCACCCCTTCCCTGAATGGACAGCCCTGATGATGAGTGTTGAAAGAGTATTCAAACAGAACTCAGTGTAAACTTGGCAAAGGGTGTGCTTTCTAAGGATGTGAGTGAAGTATCTAGTGTTGTGATTAATATTGTATATTAGACCTAAATACATCTCACCTTGCCTCCTTGCGAGGTGAGATATATTTATATATTTATCCATAGTGACCTGTACTATGTATAGTTTATAGTTTATAGTTAACAGTTAATAATACTGCTGAGCCGATACCTACCCATTTAGGTTTTTCATACTGCATAACCCTGTTTTTATTTTTTTTTTTATTTGTATTTGTTTTATGTTTTACTGTGCTGTTTTTGTGAAACCGCTACTCACTGCTAAATTTCCTTCGGGATCAATAAAGTATCTATCTATCTATCTATCTATCTATCTATCTATTTATCTATCTATTAATGTTTTTCAGCATTTTCAGTGTGTAGAATGGGATCTGTCTTCATACTACTGTGTTTTTATCACTGCATGGAATATGAACAAGGCTTTCTTTTCCCAATGGGCATGTGACCAGCACTTTTTATTAATCAGAACCACACTTTTTAGATAGAGATAGATAGATACTTTATTGATCCCAGAAGGATCAATCGATTTGTTTGATGACAGTATTAATAAAGTAGTACTAATTCCTAATCATGCAAGTGGCAGGATTTTCAGCTTTGTTGCATCATGTCCTGTATATGAAATAAAGTCCAAATTGCATTATTAATGGAAAAAAGTAGATGAAAAATGGCAGAAATAGTCACATTTTTGCATCAGCCTCAAGGGTTAGTGGTTGTTTATTGACTAATATCTTCTATTATACACTCCTGGAAAAAGTAATGGGCTCAGCTCAAAGTACAGTGGTTATTACTGACTGTTTTGGCTGGTCACAGTCCAGATTTAACCCCATAGAGAAAATTCATATTATATCTCTCATATTAACCACAAACTACCTTGGAAATGTTTTTATTTTATTAATGTTTTATTATAAATTATTAATTATTTATTATAAATATAAATTATTTTTAATTCTTTTATTGTAAAGACCATAATAAAGACTGTAAAATCTAGTTTTGCCATTTTGGAATTGGCACTTTTTTGGGAGGTTATAAATATCTCTTTAGCTGATCTTACAGTGACATGGCTATATGGCTTCATGTTTTTTTTTTTTTTTTTTGTCACATGATCATATGATCATATGATGGAAGAAAGGCCTTCATGTAGGACTGAAGGGGTTAACAGTGACCTTATCATAACAGAGCATATTGCCATGCCAGATGTATAGGCCTCCTGTATGAGAATCAGCCTCATTCTCTATGCTGGCAAAAGAGTCTACCCAATGCTGCTTGCCAACTTGATTGTCTTTACGCTGGTTTCAAATCATTTTTTTTTGTAGCTGTTTGCTCTGTTAATCACGCTGATGAGAAAGACTCGTCCTTGTGAAGGAGTTAGGAAAGCGTTTTCCCTGTAAGGAGGGAGAGAGAGAGAGAGAGAGAGAGAGAGAGAGGGAGAGAGGAGTGTTTATTTTGCTGGCAAAGTCAAGTGATTCTCATTTAACCTCCTCTGAGAAAAGTTCTCTTGAATGACAACTCCCAAAACAAGAAGCATACACAACGCAACCCCAGCACACAACATTTGATGGTCTTAGCAAAGGTTTACATCATAGATTGACAAATTGCGTTGCCGACCATCCAGGAAAAAGTCAAAACCTTGGCTTAACAGGTCTAATAAAGAAGGAGCATGTGAACTCGCGAACCTCTAGCGTCTGAGGAAGTTGTAGAAGCTCACCTTACCAGGCGTTTAGACGAAAGGACAGTCAAGAAGCGATCGCATTCGCTCCACAGCTGAATGTTTTTTCGAACATTTGGGGCCCATGCTGTAAACGGATTAGTCCAGCTGAGATTTACAAGGTAACAGCGAGCGCAAACCAAGACAAACTATGTAATATCAGCCTGTGTGTGTGCGGTGGAGCCAGCAACTTCAGCAAACAATCTTTTCTCTTTTTTTTTTTTTTTTTTGAAGCAGGTAATTGAAAACAAATGGAAGTTTGGAAAAAAGGCTCTTAATGACATCAAGATTGCTCCTCTGTATATTATTGAATAATGGGCATAGAGATGGAGATGAGATCCTTGGTTTAGACAGCAATGCCCATATTCCACCTCTCCTCCCTCTGCAGCAAATTAAGCCCAAGTGTAGTCCGTAGCATTTGATTGTGTCCAGATCATAAGACCAATGCGGGGAAAGGGCACTGGGTGTTCTGGCACTTCATTTCTGAGAACTGCTTCCAGAAAGAATTGGAAAGTACAATTAGTGTACAGTGAAGTTGCGAAATATAAGCCTACCGGGGGGTCCAGGAAAAAGGTCGTGATATTTGGTATTATCCTGTTTTACCCTCACAGCAGTGAGCTTCAGTCTGTCTTTCATTGGCTAGAGCCGCTTCACACGGCGGACCGTTCACTAAATCTGGTCTTTAAATTGTCAAGTGCTACATCATCTTTAACTAGACTCCTCTGACAAGATTCCATGACTTTGTAAAATGTGTCACTGTCGTGAATACGGTACTTGGATATCAGAGGCAGTAACTGTGAAATCTTGTTTAGTCTCCATATCAAGCTCAGTTAGGACTGAATTTAGGCCAGAATGTCGTTTTCAGCATTTATGTCATTGGGCATTTGTTTGTTGGCTCGTAGTCGACAAACATCAGCATGGTGACATCATTACCACTGACAATGCATGATTGTCAGAGGAAACTTTATCACTGTAGGTTGTTTATTTAAAGTCGAGAAAGGCTGGAAGATAGATGCTCTGTTCTCGTTTATGCTAATGAGTTCTTCGGTAATTCAAATATGAGACATTTGCCATCCATGGTTCAAAATCAACATCCGTGTTATTCCACCACTGTGGTCAATGGCAAAAGTTTGGAAAATTGAAGTCTTGATGGAACATTCTGCTTACTGCTGCGGTCTGTGGAATCTTGCTGCTTATGATGGCAGATTTTTCAATTGCAGCTCCATTAAAAAAATCAGAATATGTAGTTTGTTGGTGTCATTTTACCGCAAACATGTCAACGCAGCATTAGGCAACTTTGGAAGATTGCATGACAAGATACTAGCGTTTACTAGGAAATGCCAATAGATTTATTCATATTGAACAGTGATCATTTGTCAGAGTGATTATTAAATATATATATACTGTATATACATATTTTGTTTCTGATCTCTGTGGTTTCAAAAATATAGTCCGCCACACAATTTCTCCACAATTCTTCATTTCCTGCTGGTGTAAACATAAATGAAATCTTTGTCAGATAACAAATGTGCAGCGATGTTACAATATTCTTATTCCTATATATCCTCGACTGAGGATCCTCAAACTTTTAGTTCATCTCAGTTTGATTTTGTTAGCCGTATAGTTAACTGTAACTTTGCATGTTTGGTTTTACCTGATTTTGATTAGGCATTTACGCCTCAGATGTGTGTGTATGGTCGGTTGCTTTGTTCAGCTGTTGAGGAGTTCAGTATTTCCTAATTTTAGATACTGTACAATAAGATAGAAGTAAATGCTTATTTTTCACAGACGATTCTCATCTATAATACGAATTTCTGAAAATCAGAGATTATCACAGAAAGTTCCAATCACAAGAAGCTGTATGGAGAAAGAATAAACGAGAATTAAGATGAAATAAGAGGAGAGGTGGAGGATTTAGATTAAACAGTATAAAGACCTCAGTACCATTAAACCCATCAAAAAATGCAAAGAACATGTACCATTGTCAACGTATGTAGATAGTAGTGGACAATTACTGTAACCAGGAAGGCGAGTTAGGTGAAAAGAGCCAAGACTCCATTTCAAACTAAAAAAAAAGAAACTAATTTTTGATATTTTTTGAATTTCCATTTAAAAATAAGTCAAACAGAACAATGCAGATATTTCAAATGAAGAAATTCCAGTAATTTTGCTTCCATCGAAGCTAGCAACAGCTTTGCTATGGCAAGAGCAAGTGAGTTGGCAGCCAGCCAAGTGCTGGTGCTGGTGAACGTTTTACTGTGGGGTGTTTTGCACACTGCATACAGTACATATTTAATAGAAGTAATTAAGTTTTTGTTTGTTTTGTTTGAAACAAGTATCATCTGCTCTGGATTACTGAACTTCTAAATGAATGAGGTGGTTTATCATTACAAGATGAATTTTCTATGTTTCACAAATGTGCGTGAGTATTGAAATGATTTGGCATACTGCGTGTGTACGCTGAGTGTTCTGCTCAAAAAGAAGGTATTCTGTTATAAGATATGTGATGTGATATATTACGCCATAGTATATTTTCCTCGGCATATCATGGGTATCATCAGTACGTCAAGAACACTGAACAACTGCTTGTTTAATAAAAAAGATTCAGACCGATCACAGACCTGTAAACAACTACCTATGCATACGCAGTCTTTCTGGAAGTCTTTCATAATTTATAAAATGTGTTTTTGTAAAGTTGCTTTATTTATTTCTGTTTTTAATATTTTGCAAATATTAAGTAGATAAGTATTTTTAGTCAGTTTTAATGTGGCCCTACTGTTTTGCAGGTGAAAAATATCATGTTACTATGGTTAAGATGTAACAAAATAAAAGCATATGTATTCAGAATACTGCTACCTTTCAGTATATACTGGATCTATATAAGATTATATAGAGTAGACTGATAAATCAGTGGGATGATCAGTTATTAATCTCAGTGTTACTGAGCTCTACTAAAGTCTGAGTAGACTGATAAATCAGTGTGATGGTCAGGTATTAATCTCAGTGTTACCGAGCTCTGCTAAAGCCTGAGTAGACTGATAAATCAGTGTGATGATCAGTTATTAATCTGAGTGTTATTGAGCTCTGCTAAAGTCTGAGTAGACTGATAAATCAGTGTGATGATCAGTTATTAATCTCAGTGTTACCGAGCTCTGCTAAAGCCTGAGTAGACTGATAAATCAGTGTGATGATCAGTTATTAATCTGAGTGTTATTGAGCTCTGCTAAAGTCTGAGTAGACTGATAAATCAGTGTGATGATCAGTTATTAATCTCGGTGTTACCGAGCTCTGCTAAAGTCTGAGTAGACTGATAAATCAGTGTGATGAGAAAATTTTATACCTATAGATTTTTTTTTTTTTTATATGGAAGGCTTATGAAGGTTTATGAAGGTTTTCCCATGTGCCTTACCAGTATGTATTCTTAATGTGTTCTGATTATGTAATATTTTATGTACTGTAATGGAATGTGTTGCTAAATGCATTTAGGACATTGTTTTCGGTATTCAACCATCACCACTTTTTCACAGTAATCATTTAAATGTATCATGTAAATGTCACAAGTACTGTGATTACATTTGCAGTATCACCTGTTTTCAATCTGTTAGTCCGCTTGGAACTTACCTAAGGCCTAGTCCTAACCAGACAGACTTTTTTTATTTGAACAGAGAATCCCCATCAACAGCATAAAATATTCCAACTCCAGACTCTAGAACTTTATCTGTCCCAGAAAAACGGCCCAAAAAGATCAGCTCTGATCCCTCTCACTGTTACAGAGACAAGAGAGAGCTTACAGTCGATAGCGGTTTTGCTAATCCTACCTAGATGATGTGTGTTCTCTGCTGCCTCGATCCCTCAATCTTAACCCGGCCTGGGCACTGTGGCGCGCCTAAAGCCGCAGACACAGTTAATGAGATTATGGTAATAGAATTTTGCTGCTCTGACCTGGGGATTCTGCCAGCCTTATCCCCATCCTGAGACAAAGGGAAGGAGCTGGCTGCGGGGTTCCACAGGGCCGCGGCGCTGGCCCACTTGATTTCCTCATGGGGCTAGATTAGATGAATATTTGCCGAGAACAAACTCACTTCCTGAGTAATAGAAGATGAGGTTACCGAGAAATTATAAAATAAATAAATAAATAAATGAAATAAAAGAACATTTTAAACAGGCAGAACTGCAGAACAGTGGGTTTGCGCAGTGACCCATTTTCATTTCCTTGCTTTCTAAATTATAGTCATTTTAAACCTAGCTCAAAATTGTTGGAACAAATGAAATATATGTTTATTCTGTAAGTGGCTTGAGAGTATAATGGTCTAGCCACGATTTACACTGCAGGTGAAGTAGCTTTCATGTTTGGTTTACGGGCAGGACATTTAATTTGATGATTGTACTTATTATACTTTACAAGTGGTGCGCCTAAAGTTTATATATTTATAGAAATCAAGGGTTAATAATCTAATAATGTAACCATATTTTTCCCTTATAATTGTCTTTAATGTATACACATGAACCATTTTGGTTGATGTGAATACATTAAACAGCCTTCATCTCTGAGAGAAAATCAATCTTCATTCTTGCTCCATATTTCTGCACCTGTCCATCCTTCCACTATGAGACGATATAGCCACACCAGGGGTCTGAAAGGATGTGAAGCTGTCAAGAAACCTTAACCCTGCAAATCAAACAAAGAAGCTGCTGGTATTATCACAGCAATGGCTAATGACCTCAACATCATTAAATTCGTTTGCACTTATTTTGACCATGAGAAGCCAAAATGCAACCAACTTAAGACAGAACTTTGGATATCAAAAATATCCCTGAAAGCAAGTTGCAAGCTGAAAAACATACATAATAATTAATAAATGAATTAATAAATAAATGTAGTTGTTGGGGCTGCTTTGTATTCTATGAATGAATATCTTATACCTGAGTATGTACCTGAGTGGATGTTGCAGTTCTAACATATAAAATAACTGTTGGTTTAGAATAGCTTTTACTTCTCTACATCCTCTAATATAACACTTGAGTAGCAATGAAACGGTAATGACGAGCGTGAGGTAAGCCTATGGAGGTCCATGTAGGAGTCATGTACTGTGTACAGTACTAATGCGAATTCAGGAATTCGGATTGTAGCTGTAGTTTCCGTCTATGTTTGCACTGTTTGATGTAATGTTGTTTACCTGTCAATATTTATATAGTACAGTAAAGGGGTTTTGAGCCCTGTGGTCCCGAAACAGCTCCACGCACAAGCATCTAAAGGTGGGCGGCAAAGCTCTAGTTTGCTAGTTTGCCCCTTTTCTCCCAATCGGCCTCATTTTACTTTGTTTTGCTGTTTCTATTGTCGTCCAGTCTCCAAGGGTGACTCGGACAGATTTTGCTTTGCTCTTTCCTTATTTCTTGTTGGGCCTTAAAAAAGACCACCCATAGGGACCGGAGGGGGCTGACGTCTGTGTGGAATAATAATGGAGTCCCCCTGGGAAACGTGCCCACAGAGAGGCCTGTCTGACAGCAAAGAAAAATTTGGTTTAGTTTCCGATCCGCTGCAGAAACATTCATCAGTGCTCTCTCACTGTTTAAAGGGCATCTATGGTGCACACTTTCACCAAGTTGGGGTTGGATGCCAATGGTAAAGCTACAGCTGTCTCTTTGCATGTCCATTTCAGTCAGCATCCAACCAGATACATTAGAATTAGTGTCCTATCAGGGAGCGGTTATATAGTAGCTCTGTTGGAATAGTGAATACTGCAGTGGTTGTTTGGATCATTCTACCAAATGGGAAATGCAAAAAAACACATTTCAGACTTACCTGTTTTAAGATTAAAATCCTTTCACTGTAAATGACCCTATCACTTAGTTTATGTTATTAATAGAACTGAATGAATGTGCGTTTTGACACTGGTTAGGGTTCTGGACAGACACCCCTGGTTCCTATTGTTTTTGTGATCTGTAGTTGATTATTATTCCTGGTTTGCTGGCTGAATGTCTGGGCCCTGGAGGGTGGTAGCCAGTCTCTGAGGGAAGAGTTTAGAAGGCTGCGTGTTTCTGGTCAGACAGCGCGGTGGGCAGGCATTCATTTTTCTGTGAGAGTGAGACATACAGTGCAGGGCAAACACACTTGATAAAATGGCATTTATAGGAAACAAAAGGACCAGTATCAGAGTAGGTCCAAATAACGTTAATTCCATAATTAATGGTTTTACAGTATGTATGTCAATGTGTTTGGTTAACCGTTTCCAATCCTCACCGAGTCAGGAAACTTTGTTCTTACAGCTACCTCACAATATCTACAAGACATTCTTGTAACCTATAGTCCAACGTGGGTAGTAACTAGTTACAGTTACTCAAGTACATATACTTATACAAATATATGCTGGATTATGGTGGACATTTACCTTTCTGAGTATTTTCAAGTTATAATATTTCTACTTATTTTACTGAAATCAGCTTTTTACATTTTCCCCATCATATTTAGCCACTAACTCTAATCACCTCATTATGGTTTGTTGCGTCTGTGCTGCTTTGTGATTGGTCACTTCTCTCACTTTGGAATTTTTGCCAAAAACAAAAAAATCCCCAAAAGTGCCACTGCGGTTCCCTAAGTTACTCAAAGTTATGTAGCTTGACCCCATACCTTTGACCTTCTACTGGAGGTGACTTTTACACAAGTATGATGACTTTTACTTGAATTGGGGTTCAGGCTGCCCATCACTGCCTGAATGTTTGTTTATAAATATTCTTGTGTTATATAGAGGTTTTGCAGGGAAACTGCCAAAATAAAATAAATGGTATTTAATAACCTGTTTAGGTGCCAAAGACTTTTGCTCATGTCCCATCTCTAATTTAAAGGTGCAGTATATGATTCTGGAGAAAGATTGATAGACACACATTCCCAAGCTGGACAACGCTGGAAAGCAAAAATTTTAATTATTTATTTTTTCTTCATGGCCAGAAAAGCCTTTCATCTGTTGTACTGACGAATACAGTGAAATAAAGTTAGAGTGAACAAGACAGCAAGTAATGTAATTAATGTTAGCTAATTGCTGATGCTAACCGGTTGCTATCAAGACCTTAGCAAACAGGACCTATTGATTTTGCAGCAAAAGTAGGTTAATGTTATCAACCTGTCCAGCAGAAACAGAGCAACCTTCTCATGCTTTTCACCTCTTGATGAAGCTGAAGTCAACTTTTTTCGCTTCTTGTAGTCGACTACAACGACTACAATGACCACAATAGAGTCGCCAGTTTCTGGCTCTGATCATGAACTCCATCTCTCACTTAAACAGAGGACCTATGGGTCGGCTCCACCTTTCCAGTCACTGCCTCCTGGATTAATCAGACTGGATCTAATAGATGTTCTACGCTCCTCTTCCTGTTAGCTCTGTCTTTCTCTCCTCACCCGGGATCGACCTGAGGAGGATGGGTTCCCCCCTCGAGCCTGGTTCCTCTCGAGGGTTCTTCCTCTTACTCTAAGGGAGTTTTTCCTCGCCACTGTTGCCTCTGGCTTGCTCATGGGGGGCTTGGACCCGGACTTGCTTTCCTACATCTGTACATGGACTCTGTGTTTTTCTTTTCCTTTATATAAACTGCTTTTCTGCGAAGCTGCTTTGAGACAAGATTAGTTGTAAAAAGCGCTACACAAATAAATATTGATTGGTTGATTGATTGAAATTTGTCCCATTCCAGCGTAAATGGAGTAGTATGTATGTAGTAAATAGTGTTTTATGGCTCGGCCCAAGTCGCTTTGTTTATTCCCCATTCACAGAGCCAGGGTCGTTTACCAACACCAAAACATTTTTCCCAGTGCGCATACACAAAACGGATGTGAATTTGACAATTGGATCGTATTGGTCGGAAATCGTACACTGCTCCTTTAAGTCCTATTTAAGAAGCTCCACTTTCTAAACTAGCACAGTCACTCTACCTCATCGTTTCTTGGGCTGAGGTTAGTTGTTGTTGTAATGTGCTGTGTGTTTTGGAGTAATTTCCTGACTAGCTACATGATGTCATGAGGTGTGCCTGTTAATTATGTCCCTGATGAAGTATGCAGTCATCAGTGCTGTGTACTCGAGCACAGAGCAGGTTTTCTTTTTTCTCCTTTACTGAGAGGTGTATGATGAGAGAGTCGCCGCAGCAGCTGTTTGTGGGCTCCCGGTGGCTCCCAGCCCTAGCTCTTCCAAAGTATGTGCTGATGGCTTTATCAGATGCTTCCCACTCTGCGTAACTCTTTTGCTTCCCTCTTCCATATTCCTCATCTGTGGCGTCGGTGTCTCGTGTCCAGTTGCTATGAGACAGATAATATCTAAAATTAGAAATGTTATATGTAAAATGCACACACATAATCTACCTGTATGGCTCATTACGGCTTGTTTATACATCGATAAACATATTGGGATCAAGGTAGTTATTGCCAAGGGTAGCCTGCCAACCTGAAGAACAAAGTAGTGCTGGTGTGGAGCGTATTTGAATAATGCAGCCGTAAAGTCTAGAGTCCTGTGCAAAGGTTTGGGCACCCCTGGTCAGATGTCATGTTTTACCATGTCATCAGTTTAGCATATTGAGCGGTAAAAACCAAAATTAATTTTACTTCATTACATTTCAAACTCAAATATCTGATGTTTTACTCCACTACATTATGGCCAAATCTGTCCTTTCTTTTGGCTTATGTCCAAACAAAAGAAGCGTGAAGCGAACCCACCAATCAGGGTACAGCAGTCCCTTTGTTTTGAGCTGTATTGTGTTTTGTGCTTATGATAACTTTAATAGACACCAGTGTCAGACTAATAAATGACCTTCTATTAAAAGACTGGTGGTCCGAGAGTGACACCAGAGTCTTTACACCTAAAATGAGTTGAGTTGATTAAGAGTCTTGTTCCAGAAATGATAATAGGACATTAGAGCCATAATAAATCATGCTCCTGTTACTCTCCATACTTCAGTACATGTGAAGGTAAATACTTTAGTACTGGTACTCCAGTGGAGGTCTAAAGGGAGGAACTTCTACTGACACTGGAGGAATATTTAACCTTGGGTATGTCTACTTTAACTCAAGTACATGGTTTGTGCACGTTGTCCACCACTGTCGCTGATGTGACAAAATCTTGTGTCTCCAAAATGGTAACTTTACAGGAGTAGGAAATAACCTTCTTAACTTTGTATGGAGGTTAATGGAGCATTAGAATGCATTAATGTGAACAAGTTTAACACAAAGGGCACCTTGCATTTTCCAAAAACGACAGTGACAATATGCATTTGCGTCAGTTACTCTCTTGTGTGATGTGTCCTGGAATTTTAAAGCGCACTCTCCATATCTCTTATTTACTTAATGGTATCACTCTTGTCTTGTATTGTGTCATATGTGTCATAGAGTTGTGACTAGCATGTTAGCTTGTGGTTAGTGTGTTAGCTTGGAGCTAACATAGCTTGTGGCTTTAGTTTTAAGTATTGTGCTTTTGTAATGTTAAATGTTCTAATAAACCCAAAACACAAACACGTATTAATGTTCAGCCACTCTGTAGTTCTGCTGTATTAAAAAGTGTACTGAATCAAGGCTCCTCTGTATGGTACTGTGTCTTATAATCTCAAATTTATTTGTGAATCGCTGTGTAAGCATGGTGGAATTAGCAACACCGTGCCAATGGGCCAGTTGTTTGAACGAGTGCAGGGACAGTGCAAAATGTGTCTTAATGTAACCAAAGTATGTCCTTATATCCTTTCATTTATGAAGGCTGCACAAAGGGCCACATACGAACCACTCACAGTGAATTAATGGGGTGTCAACAAGCTCAAGATAATGGAATTCATAACAGAAAAAAACCTTCTAGAACTAAGAAGTTAATAAGTAATATGTGCATTTCATAACTAAGTAAGTTTACGCTGCCCAACACAGTAAAGGTGTAATTCAACTCCAGATAAAGGAAATTTGGGAAACAATGATACGGACTTCCCTCAAATGCATATGCATTTTCTCATGCCATACTCAGGCTTGTGCGCCAGTTCTGTACATGGCATGGGGAGACTGTACCCAACTTGTGCCTGAAACTCTCCCAAAAGGCTTAGTATGTGAGCACACAGGTGCTTGTCACTAAGGTTACTCCATCATAAGTTACCTGCGGTCATCTTTTAAGGCTGCTTGCTATGTCAAGTCGCCACAACAACCATCACCACCAATTCTAAAGGGTCACTGTAACGTCTCAGCGCTCATGGTTTGTTTGGCCTAATGCAGGAACAGATCGCACATGTGCATGCATCGTGTTCACATGCGGTTGTTGCACTTGCAGTTCACAATTTCGTAGAAAATTCCAAATGCCAGTCTGAAGATGGAACAGGACTCTAGACCCTCTCTCCTGTTGATTTCACCGTGGAGGGACTCTTTCCAAAGCAAGCGCTGATTGTGTTTGTACAGTCCGTGATTTATCGTGGGCACGCCGATTCCTTTATGCAAGACCTTGTAATGAATAAACAGCATTTCGCAGTCCGTTTGTTTCTTTAAGCAGTGGGGTATTGGTGTTGGGGAAAGCTAGGCCTTATTTATCATCTCAATAGTGCACAGTAATGGACTGTGAGCTCATGGTCTGAGAACCTAGTGTAAAAAGATGACCCAAACATCACACGTCCCGCTCCGAGCGCTCGTTTAAGGCAACGAGGCCTTTTATGCGTCTTGGACGGACTCGTGTGTTGAGATTAGGTTGTTTAAAGCTGCGCTGCCCAAGGATTAAACAAAAGGAGCGCTTCACGTTTCAACACAGCTCTCCGGACTTTGGGATGAGTTCCTACTGTCGAGGTTCTCGACTAAATCACTTACATCTTGGAAGTGTTAATATCGAGAGCAATGGTCGTTTCTGGCTTTCGCCACACCAAATAAAGCCATGACAGACTGGGACGTATTTTCTGTATCTTTTTTTTTTTTCTTTTATTGCAAACAGTATGATACAAAAGATAAGCTTCTTTTAAGACAATGGCGTGTTTTACAAAGATTCATTTGCATTAAAGGATGTTGACATGAATGAGACCTAAGATATGAAATAATGAATAAGGAACAAAACATGGAAAAAAAAAAAGTATGTATGCTGGTGATTCAATAAAGAAGAACATCTTTACAATGTGGCCATGGCCTCCAGTAATCCATTNAAAGGATGTTGACATGAATGAGACCTAAGATATGAAATAATGAATAAGGAACAAAACATGGAAAAAAAAAAAGTATGTATGCTGGTGATTCAATAAAGAAGAACATCTTTACAATGTGGCCATGGCCTCCAGTAATCCATTTATTCATATTTGTTAGAATTAAATGGGAAACAAAACAAAACAAAAAAAAAATTCCAGTTGTTTGTTTGTCAAATTTGATCAAGTTTTATCACAATTATAAGAAATCTGTACACGACTAGATCATCAAAAACACATTAAAAAAATGGAAACATTTACAAATGATAAATAAACCAAGATGGTTAAAGTTTGTACCACATCTAGACTGTGATTTCTGCTGGGGGAGGGAGAAAAAAAAGACTTTTTCCAGCTCAAATTAGTCATAAAGGTGAAGTAAATGATAAAATGCAACATAGTAATTACTTTTTCAAAATAAAATTAATACTAATGAATAAATTAAAGAGGTTAAAACTTGACGGGGTCGGAGGAATAAAAAAGTTTAACCGACAGGAAGGAGTCTCATCTCTGGCGGAGGGACTGCTAGGACGTACTGAGAGAGAAAGAGAGCGAGGTGAGCGACGGCTGTTGAGGCACTATGGGTCTCTACGCTGGCTGACCAGGCACTGATGGCACAAAGGCAGGACGCTTAATCTGCACTAACACAGACGGCACTTGCTATGGCACTTCCAGGACAAACGGACGCAAAACACAGGCAAAAGGAAAGGCATCGTTTCTGTGTGCTGGAGTTTTGTTGCTGCTGCTTCACTGACAGAGGAAATGAAACGAGGGTTCCATACACCGCTTCGCTTCAGCCCGGCCTGACTCGGAAAAGACCAGTGAGATATGTACAGAGGGAAGAGGAGGGAGGGTGTTTTTAGGCTTCTTTACAAAAATACACTGCTGTACCCTCGCTTTACGGCGCTCGCACCCCCTGTATAGATGTACAAATCCCCCAGAAGAGCAACCTGAAAACGACAAATCCCCCCGAAAAAAAAAGAGATACATACACAGTACATACTAAAATATTTATAATGAATATGTCCTCACAGAGGATTCTTCTCTTTCAAACGAGTTTTACTTTTTCATTATAACTAGAAAAATATAATCGCAACTCGGAGCATTGTTTTAAAAAAAGGCACTGTCGGGAGCCATTTCCGATATTCTCAGTACTAAAATAACAACAACAACCAAAAGAAAAAAAGTCCTGCTTGTTTATCTCTGTTGGCTTGTGCAGGGCGTGAAAGGAGGGACCTTCAAGGCCTCTGGATAGCAGTCTCTGGATCAAGGTGGTGATAACTGTTCAGTCTGTGCTGCTGGCACTGTTCACCATTCGTTTAAGGTCGGGACAGCTGAGTATAGACGGGTTGCTCCCAGTGCTGGGGACTGTGGGTCTGAGGCACCGACGGTACCCCGGTTGTGTCGGCGATTGGGGTGTACATGGGCCTCTGGCCTGGACTCATGTAGCTGTAGGTGGAGTAGAGGCCGGAGCCCTGGCCAGCAGCGTGGCTGTAGTAGGAGCCGCCGTGGTGGTCAGTGTAGTCGTACTGGGTGCGGGCCACTGATGGATAGGATGAGGTGCTATAGTGCTGCAGGTTGAAGGAACCATAGGCCACGTGTTGTGGAGAACCCTGGCCTTGTTCGCTGTAGTGGCTGGGGCTCAGCTGCTCCGTCTTGATCTGTGGGGAGCGCTGCTGGGCCTGGCTTTGATCTGCCGGGGTCAGTGGGGTCAGGGAGTGCTGCTGCTGTTGCTGGGGCTGCTGCTGCTGCTGCTGCTGCTGCTTGGACATCCAGCCAGCGGAGCCAGTCAGGCCGTAGCCAGTGGAGTAGGCCTGGGCGTTAGAGGGAACCCCAGGATGACCGTGCGGCGGCAGGTACTGGTCAAACTCGGTAACGTCAAAGGTCTCGATGTTGGAGATGACGTCGCTGCTCAGCTCACCGATATCCACGTCCCGGAAGTCAATGTTGAGCTGCCGGCTGGCACCCTCCTGCAGGGGGCGGCCCTCGCGCTTCAGGTCTGGCTTGCCACCCGGCAGGTCTGTTTTAGGGGTCGTGGGGGGTGTCGGAGGACCCTGGGACTGGCCTGTTGAAGGGAGGCAAAGAAATTAATCTCTTATTAACCCATCAGTAACTACACCTCCTACGTATTGGCCATAATGTTGAATAAAGATAAAGATAATAACGAAATAACGACACATGCCTGGAGCATAGGGGGTTAACCACCCACCGCGCATTACGTTACTGACGCAACCAGAGCGCAAATAAAGATAGGCCGTGAAATTAAGAAAGCGCCGATAAGATTTATGAGCTTTCCCTGCATGCGGGAATGGTGCCATTATATAATGCGCTCGCTAGAAGTTACATCGGTAGAGTAAAGACAACTGGTATGTTTGCGTCACCGCTCGTAACCTTGCAATCATTTACAGGCTTCTATTATTTTCTGTTGCCCACAGTTTCTGAATAAGACCCACATTCAAAAGTTGCCATTCCAGCAACAACAAGGCACGTTTGATTATGATAAAAAGCATAGAGCATTTCAAGGAATTCTTGTTAAGTCCTCATAGGCTTAATAGTGTATTGTTATAAACGAGCAGAAGAAAAAGTATGCAATCAATAAAACAGTGGTCCTGACACGCAGGTCCCAAATGGCCTGATGTTTGGATTTACTCTATTAAATCAAAATGATTTAAATGATTCATTTGTATGTTTATATATGTACCTGAATGGTCGGAGGGAGAGTGCACTTCGCCCATGCTGGAGGCTGGAGAGTCGGCTTGCTGCAGGGCTTTGAAGATGGCGTTGGGTGAGATGTGGGTCTGCTCGCCATCGTCCGCCTCCGCCTGTCCGTTCTTCACCGACTTTCTCCGTCTTGGCTGGTACTTGTAGTCAGGGTGGTCCTTTTTGTGCTGCACCCTCAAACGCTCGGCCTCCTCCACAAACGGACGCTTCTCACCTTCGTTCAGCAACCTGTGGGAAAGCAAGGCAATGCATGCGTTCAGATCTTTGTTTTCCGTTTCTTATGGACTATACACAGTGCAGGAGATACGCAGACAGATGGAAACATAAATGTGCTTCTTATTATGACCACCTTCATAAATAACATCAGCAGTAGTGTATATTTTACTTCATAGATCTATTGTTTTTGTTGATATCAGTGTTGCCGCATTAGTCCACTGAGGCTTTCAGGCTTAATTAGTGTGACACTGCAGTGTAGGTGTGACCTACAGTCTCTGTATCAGGCTTGACTCATCTAAGAAGAAGGCTAGCTTAAAAGAGTAAACTGATGGGGCTGATGAAGTCAAAGGCATATAAAGGAAGATCAACACAATAAATGAACTCTGAACACTCAAGTTTCCCGTGCAATCCCTGATGAGCAGAAGGATCTTACCTCCACAGCTTGCCCAGGGTTTTGCTGAGCTCGGCGTTGTGCAGATGGGGATACTGGTCTGCGAGCTTCCTCCGCGCCGCCTGCGCCCAAACCATAAACGCGTTCATGGGCCTCTTCACGTGCGGCTTGCTCTTGCTGGAGCCGTTCACGCGCACGGGCATGGGCACGAGCGTCCAGTCGTAGCCCTTGAGCACCTGCGACACGGCTTCGCGGATGCACACGGGGAACTTTTCCTCTTCGTCCTTCTTGAAGTCGTCAAGGTTCTCGGTGGGCCTCGTGTTCTCCGTGTCCGAGCCGGAGGCGGACGGACACGGCGAGGCGGCGCCGGAGTCGTCGGAGTCTCCGCTCGGACTCGGGGCGTCGCGGAGACACTTGTCCCGCTCGTCGGCCATCTTCACGTACGGGTCGAGGAGATTCATACGAAAAAACGAAGGCGGGGAGCGGAGGGGCAAGATCCTCGTGCACGCGGCGTGCAGGAAAAAGCACACAGAAAGAAATACCCAACGGAGTAGCTCGGCGAAGGCGCGCTCCCGTGTGCCGCGAAAGCTGACAGAGTCCTGAAACACAGTAAGCGAGGTTTTCTCATGCACGCGCTTCGCGCTCGTGGACTGAGATCATACAGGCGCGCTGACAAACAGTGTCGCTTCGGAAAAAGACCCTCTTCGGGCTGGTCAGGGGGAAATCCTCAAACTGAGTCTGAACACACACTCACACACACTCCTGGAGCGTGCGCTTTTAAACGCACTGTAACGGCGAGGGGCGGAGACTGAACATGAGACAGCTCCCCCCCCCCTCTCTCTCCCCCTCTCTCTCTGCACAGACTGACAAAGTAAAGCGAAGTTATCGCGTTGAATCACGGTGGGAAAACTGGGCTACAGATCCACAACTTTCCTCTTTTCGCTGATTGTCCATCATAACTCTGAAGCTGAACACGGTCAAGTCACTGTAGCGTGATGCCTTTACTCGTTTGTATATGTGGCCGGTGCGATAGATTAGACTAAACTGGCCCAGCTCACACTGACATACCCTCACATGTGAAGGCTCACATATATATCACCCACTGTATCAGCTCCTCTTAGCTGCCCAGACCTCTTTACATCGCTCTGCTACAGATAGGGTATGTTAGGCGGTTAGACATGGGGCTCTATAGCTCTCTGTGCTTCATCGCGGTCAAGAGGGCTTTAGAAACGGCCAACCCTCCGTTAAAGGAGCTGCTTCCACTCCTGATCCGTTCAGTGAACAGGGCTCTCAGACTCTCAGCTCTGATTTCTTTATACAGTCGTGTTATTTTTGTCTGCGCTACACAGAATGAACATGCCTGCATGAAGCTGCATGAAGTTTGAAGCTGGTGTAATGTAGCGCGTTCCGCGTTAACGCCGATAGGGGGCGACATGTGTTCAGAAACTCCTGATGCTCATGAAGGAGCCAAAATTCCCCCGGAAAAAAAGACTTCACAAAAGCCGCAACACGACTAACGCTCAAATGCGCAACTGCAATGCGATTAAAAACCGAAGCGTCACAGAATGAACGTGTCTTGAATGATCACTGAGTGAACGAATAAAGGACGGACAGTGTTTCGTCTCTTTCCCCTCATCATATCTAAGCATCGCTGCATTATCATACTCGTTCAAGCTTAAGTAGAAAGTCTCAGTCTGTGACCTGTGATGATGAAGATGATGATGATGATGATGATGATTAGTCAGACTTGTTTGTTTATGATTATACAGTTGTTACAATCAGTTGTAGAGCAGAACTAGAGGAGACTCCACCTTAAAGCTTGAGCTCAGACACCAATGATCTTCTCTAAAATGAACTGATTATGGGGAAAACAGGCAAACACACAAACGAAAATAGAAGCATATCGATTAGCAGTGTATCCAGTCTCAAATATCCTAAAAAATCCAGAAATGATCCTGGAATATCTAAGTGTCTCTGCCTTAATGAAGAGCCTTCCCAGTCATTCTAATAAACAAGATCTGAATGCTAAATATGTACACTTTTAATTATATTTCAAATAATTCTGTACTAATTCTTTATTAATAATTCTCTCTATATATATTGTCACTGTCTAAAGAAAAAAAACAAGTATCTCCCCCAAATAGTGACTTTACAGTAGAGACCAAAAAGATTCTTAACTTGTAATGCATGTTAATTTAAAGAGGTTTAATTCCAAGTGATTTTGGACCATGTTTATTGGTCCATTTATCATGAAACTTTCACAGGACATAAAGGGCAGCTGCTGTGTTCAAATGATATAGAAAAATGAAAACTGACAAAAATTGAGATACATGTTTTCCTTTGGACGGCGATGATGTGTATATATATATATATATGTTTTTATTGTTTCATTTGTGCGCCAACGAGAGTCGCGGTCTAATCTCAGAAACGCAGCTCATTCTCCTCTACACAGAGTGAGGCCTCTTGTTTATTTGACTAAGTAATGTTGTGGAAATGTAATTTTCAGGCTAATGTGGGCAGCACATGGGCTGGCCCAGGCTACCTGAAATTTTGTATCTAATCCATTGCAGATGGAGCTTGCATCCCCCAGCAGCACCTCCGAAATCTCGACCCGCGGTGAGTGTCCTGAATATTCATTATTGAGCTGCTTTTTCAGATATTCATTCTTTGATAGCTATGTCATGCTGACTGTGTCTGTGTAGCTGGTTAAATAAGATGTGTAGTAGACTTGAGAGAGGTGAACTCTGTTTCAGGTCACACAGTTGAGTTGTATTAGTGTTTACAAGTTTATGCCATAAACACAGTCGATGGCTCCATAAGACTGAAATACCAATTTATTAATTATATACACTTATAGGTATAAAAATGATACTAGTTTAAAAACGTTATATTCATTTACAACTGGAAATAGCTAAAAAAAGGACTGTTGGTTCCAATGCAAAAAATAACTCAGCTGTTTGATATAATCCGTCAGACTGAGAATAAAACCTCACTAGAAGTATTAAAAGTCCAAAGCGGTGAAAGCTGAAATAAACTGGCAGTCAGTGAGTTGGTCCTGAATGCGTGGCTGCTTCCTGCCCTTACTTTTTAATGAGAAGCAGAGGCTGATTAGCCTGTCAGCTGGACTAGCAATTACTCCATGCAGCCACTCCAGCAGAGCATGTCCCCTCTACCCCCACCACTCTGTTAGCGAATGACAGTTACGGCCAGGGGCCACTTTCAGAGAGACCCTCACAAACGTTGCTTGAAGAAGCATAATGCCGAACTGGAGTGCTGTACATCTCATCTCATTAAGAACATTGATTATATCTTCTGAGGAACACTGACTATGTTTTATCGAGAACATCAAAAATATCCTATTAAGAACGTTAGTGTTCTTACATTAGTGACTGTTAGTGGAGTCATGATTGCTGCTGCTGAGAGATCTTGTGTTTAGTTACAAGGGCTTTTGTGTAATCACATAATAAGCAAAGAAAATGTATAATTTGTGACTTTAAGAGACTTTCCTATTGGCCACGGTATTTTAAATGAGCCAACAGAGGCACATGTGGTGCCTCCTATGTATATATATGGACATAGAATCTGTATTTTGTCCAAGTTACATTTTACTTGTTACATTTTTAGGATACTTTGAGGATACATACACACTTAATAAATAAAAATAAAAACATACAATCTTCAGAGGAAACACTGACAGAAGTGGACTAAAGCAGGGGATAGGAAGTTAGGAATTGGTGGAACTTCAATTAAATAATAAAGTTATTTTTCACTAATAAAAAACATACAGTCTTTAGAAGAACACCATCAAATGTTGTTTATTGACTGTTTTTGAATCAATGCACAGCATGAAATACTGAAAAGGAACAAAGTTAACAGCTACTTTACAAACACTGAAGTGTTTACCAAAGCCTGAGTAGACTGATAAATCAAGGGGATGTTCCAGTTATTAATCTGACCTCTTTTAAAGGAAGGATCAGATTAATAATCTCCTCGGTGGTGGACATGTTTAGTGTCAGTTTAGGGGAGTGTGGGAGCAGAAGTGGACTAAAGCAGTGGGGAAAAAAAAGTTGATAGTTGTTGAGAGAGTTGTTGGATCTTCATTTAAATAATGAACCTATTTTTCACAAAACATATAACCCAGAGAATTACAAGACACTGTAACAGTGAAAAACAGTCTGAATTCAGTAAAAGGTGATAAGGTAATACTATGTATACTGTATGTATGTAATTTTGAAAATACCATGTTTATATATTACTCAGTACATATGTTCATATTGCATATTCAGCATTCAGCCATCACTGTATTTCCCCCCAAGCATTCTGCCCAAGACTGCTATTGGGGAATGGAGATCACAAACCTGAAGTGTGCAGATCATTAATCCAAGCATCCCAGGAATTAAACCTTTATGCAATTAGGAACTGGTGTGTGGTTCTCAAGGTAGGGCCCTTGACCCATAGTAAGGGGCTTCATAATTGAATTATTTATAATAGTCCATTAAGGTGGTTTTATTAACCAGACAGTAGGCCATCGTACGCCATATGCGGTCTGGCTTTAGCATAAACTTTAGGTTTAAAGAACATTCAGATAATATAAAGGAGCTAGGTCAAACCTTCAGACATTACCAAAGGTGATGTATTATTGGGGCATTGCATCCAAAATGTATTTGGGCACGAGTGTGTGGTGATATCTGGCTACAGTATACCCCAAGCAAATCGTCAGCATTATCAGCAAAACCACTGAGGGCCCCATATTCAGTAGCTCATTGGATTGATCAAAGCTAAAGCTCACACGTGACTGGAGTGAGTCAAGCTCTAATCAAATGAATTTGATTGTACTAATGTGGATCATGTGCCTAATACTTCAAATCAGGCATGAAACATTCAGGAAACTGATCTGTGATGGCTTGTGGACTTTTTTCTTCCTGAATGAAAAGGCTTAAGAACCCGTTCTAAGCTCTTCAATATAAAGGTACCAGTAAGAGCCTCTTTCAGTTCCCTAAAAAACTTTCAATGACTAGTCCTTTAAGGAACATTATTTTGAGAATGAGAAGTGAAAGTGTGAATAAACTGTTGTAAGGTTTAAAGAACCTCCGCATAATTTGAAGGGGAATTCCACCCACTTTTCCAAAGTCACCTGTAAACAAAGTCATTCATGGTGGTTTGATGGGAAATGCTTCATTGTAGGGATACTTACAGATTCAAATTTGTTTATAGTGTTGGCAATGGGAACGAGACGTCCAAACTTCGGTTCTACAAATTACGTCAAAGAAAGATATTCCATGAGATGGTGGGGAATTCATTGCTTGATACAAGGCAATTGCTTGATAAGGCAAAATAGTATCCAAATATTTTTTTTTCCACATATAATACACATTAAAAAGTAAATGGCTATATAGTTCAATGTAAAGGATTGGGTCAAGTTCCATATATTTAATTGATTTTGATGTTTTATGCATTATATGCAGACGTTTGAGCACCTGCGGTTAAATGAATATGTTTTATTGATTTTCAAGGTGAAAATAAATCAACACGTCTTCTACAGAGAACACTTATTCATAGTTTAATGCACAGTTTAATGTCTATTTAGGCTACTGAATTTTATTTAGCACAGTGGAAAAAAAACAACACTGAAACAAAGAAAATCAACATGTAAAAGTATGTTGACCGGGGTGTTCAAAGAAATCAGTACGTTTCTCTGTAATCAATTGTTTCACAGTAAACCTCTTTTTTTACATAATTACTTAATTAAATTACACAAGACGTTTGAGAAATTGGTGGAATTAGCCTGTAAATTATTGTACTCGTTCATTTCAGAAAGGCTTTAAAAGGTTCTTCATATTCACAGATCTCTTTCGCAAGCATGATTCTTTAGGCAATCGAAGGTGGTTCTTCTGTAGCATCACTCACCTTTGGAGCACCTTTATGGTTTTAAGGAAGATGACTTTTGGCTTCATTCACTGACCAGCTGTAGGAAGAAATTTCATCTTGAGTGTTCTGACATTCACCAGTGTTTTCTTATTTGGTAATTGGGTTTAGAGAAGAACGGAATCTACACACACTCCAAAGCACAGAGGTGCACAAACTATTCTGTAGCGTATAAGATCACATTATGAATTCATTATGAGTCTTTTAATTTGGACATTTGTTAAGAACCAACTCGAGAAAGAGGTGAATGAGGCCCAGAGTGCTTAATATTTTAATAAGACCTTATTTAAAAAAGAAAATCTGAAGAGAAGAACTCTGTAAGTGATGTGGGCCTCATTCTCATAACCACTATATTAACACCACAGAGCCGAATAATAAGTCCTATGATTAATAACTGAATAATATGTTTCTGGAGTTTAATACGAAATGCCACTTATAATTTCTCTTCCGAGTAAGTCTATCAGATGGCTTATCACGGCACGTGGATGCTGCTGGGGATTTCGGTTTGGTGTCCTGTCCGGCTGCTGGGACAGGCTGTGTGTGCTGTACCTGAGTCTTTCTTTGAGCAGCAGTAGCAGCGGAAACTGACACTGGGGTAACAGCCGTGTGTGGGTGGGCTCTGTGGTAAGCACACTGGCTCGGCAGCCCCCGCATGCAAGGCAGCATCGGGGCCAGGGTGCAGCGGGTCACTGCTCAGCCCTGGAGCGCGCTCGGCAGGTCTTGGGAAACTTCTCAGCTCCACCTCGAGCCCCAGCGTCAAAAACGGGGCCTAAACAGTAGGAGTCAACTGCTAAATCACGTCTGCTGTCTGCCCGCTCGCTCAGACTGCACCGTCACTAGAACTGTGTGGAAGGTGGGCTGAAGTACATTCGTGTTAGTGTGTTTGTGTTTTTGTGTTTGTCCTTCTCAAGTGGTATCAGTTGGAGCCTCCATAATTGATGTCTTTAGATGTTTTCACGTATGCCCCTTAGGCGCAGCCATAAAGTTGTACAAACAACGTGAGCACAAAAGGACAAATACAAATCTCCTGAACCAGCACGTTCAGGGCACAGAGCAGATGAATGTGTGTAAACAATTTACATCATACCAGAGCAGTGTTCCTGATGCTACTAGAGTCTTGTTCAATAAGAAACAGCCTGATATGCTCATTTATGTAGATTTAGCTTTTTTTGCTAGACTATATTTATTGTAAATAATGATATTTAACCATTTACACTTACTGTTCATAGTAACATGATGCTATTCACACTTGCATAATAACATAAATGCTATTTTACACTATGTCTTGATGTTGATTCAGCAGTATTAGCTTATATTTCAACAATAACATTATTCTGCTTTTATTCCAAGTTGGACTCGAGGTCATTTGTACCAGTCACTCTCTTTCTATCTGTCTCTCCATGGTACTGTCCCTGTTGGATTTGTTACTGCTGTTGCTTACATCACTGGCTTTTATCTGTATATGTGCATTCTGTGCAATGTGTCTCTGAACAGGTAATTATTATTTTTTATTTATTATTTAAGACAATAATAATAATGCAGACAGCCTTTCCTAGAGAAACATGCCAAGGTTTTCTTACTATGGTGGTGATATGAACCAGAGGTTCGGATGTCTACAGTGCAATTCAACTCTTCAGCTATGAGTAATTCTGACTCACTACGTTTCTATAGAATGCAGTGTTTAAGGTACAGTCTCTCATCTTCTGAGAAGGATTTACACTACATGTTGGAACATTGCTATGAGGATTTGACTGTATTCAGCCAAAAGAGCATTAGTGACGTCAGATAATGATCTTGGATGATTAGTACTGGATCTCAAATGCCACATCAAGTTATCCCAAAGGTATTTATTGTGGCTCCATCTCTCCAGAGGACATACGTCTGGTGCTGAGGGCTTTATTCCGCTTTAGCCAACACTAACTACTGGACATGGTGACATTAGACTGAGGTGCGGCTACTCCAGACTGTCCTGTTCTGCTCGCGGTGCATCTGTATGGAGATTATGCAACACTATGTACATGCGCAATGGATTGGCCGCTAGTAATGGGTGATGCTTAAAGTAGCTGCATTCACTCAGTAGAAGGATTTCTGAATGCTTTTGAACAGCACATTCCTGGATTTAGTACAGTCTTGTTTGTGCAAAGCTTTCGGCAGCTGATATTGTGACACAGCAACCTCATAGTGTAGGTCATGACCACACTACCTGAGAGGTTTGACTATGGTAACTATCTACTGAAGTTTAGGTATCATTGCTGCCGTGAAGAGAGACAGAGAGAAAGAGAGAGGCAGAGATTCCATGGACATCACCTCTGACCTCAGTCGGACAGCTAGGTGAGAATTCTAGAATACTGAGCCCGGACTTTAGTGCAGCACCGTGGATTACACACAGGTCAGAGTAAGTTATGTAGTAGTTATGAGAGTTATGTGAGGAAGTTTGGGTCCACATACAGACCATTGTAACAGCAACACCATAGCAACTAGGGCTGTGTATTGGCAGGAACCTTGCAATCCGATATGCATCATGATACAGGGGTTATGCTTCAACATATTGGGATATATTGTGATATTTAAAATCTAATTTTAGGAAAATTATGGTATTCTAAAAAAAAAATAATAATAATACACCCATATATGTATGCTAACATTGCTAATGCTAAGCGGTGCACCCTTATACTACTTCTTTACGTTGGAGTGGAAAGTTTAATGGCTGAAGACAACACTAGTGGTCTGAAGTTTAAACACGACACAAAACGAACCACTGTGTGCCACCAATTTGGATGTAAACTATTCATTAAATATATACTGTGTACTGTGTTTTTGAGAATCAATACAGTATCACTAAATATAATATTGTGATATTTGATATTTTTGATATTTTATACACTCCTAACAGCAACTACCTCAAATTACTATGTAAACTCGATTAATTTAACAAAAACAGTGTTTAACTTGAACTGTTTTCACTTTTGAGCCTGAACTGACCTGAACGTTCATTTAGAAAGTTCATTTATAGTTTTCCTTATATTTCTCTAATTTCTCCATCATCTTTTCATTTCCACATTTGACCATTTTGTCATTTTAAAACAAGCAGATTATTAATATTTGCTGCAAGCCTTTGGGGAGCAGTGTAAACTGCTTATTTAAATCAGTAGTAGGTAGTATGTGTAACAAAAGACAGTATGTATTTTAGAATTTTGTATCTAATGAAACCCAAACATTTAGTGAGGTGTTAAAACTTGCTGATTCTAAATATTCATGCCCGTAAACAAGTTATAATTTAAGTTTGCTGTAAAGGTATTTGTGAAAAAGATCCTTTTGCTGGGACAATTAGTGTTTGAAAAGATGCGGAGGAAGCATGTGCTAGCCCTGACCCAGCTCGATAGCATCATCTGCTTGGTATCGGTAATAACAGTGAATTGTTTCTTGCCAAATTGTGAGCTCACATTCTTTTACAGTGTTAAATCTTCAAATCTTGCTGGTGACTTATCTGACTTATTGTGAAGTGGTACCTTTATACACTGTACTGTCAAAACAATGCGGACAACCCTCTGGAATTAACAGTGCCAACAGTAAAGTTTGGTAGAGGAGGAATAATGAGTCTGGGGTATTTTTCAGGGTATGAGCTTGATCCCTTAGTGTTAATGCTACTGCACATACAGACAGTTTAGACAATTACATGCTTCTGTAACTATGTGACAACAGAATTGTGAAGACTCCTTCTGTTCTACCAGCCTGTTTCAGCATGACCGTGCCCCTGTGCACAAAGTAAGATCCATAAAGACATGGTTTGATGAGTTTGATGTGGAGGAACTCCAGTGGCCTGATCTCAACCCTACCAAACACCTTTGGGATGAACTGGAACTTTGCTTTCTAGCCAGGCCTCGCATGTAAATTCATTCTTTTTTACACTGTGCAAATCTTTTTCAAGCACAATGAAGAAATAAGACATATCCCCATAGACATAGAGATAGAGAAGAGAGAGAGAGATAGTCTGCGTTTGGGTTGGGACATGAGGGAAAGCTTGGACTTGTGAGAAATGGGTTTACACCTGTCCGCCACTTTCCCTGAACAGCAGCAGCTTCCCAGTACATGGCAGTCTGTAGGTGGGGAGAACCAAGACCCCATCCCATTAATGACACTCAGGTTAGGGGCCACTGTTGCGGGTTTCAGTTCTGCAGTCCAGTCCCACCGCTGCATTGCCCCGGCCAGCGTCTTGACGCAATGTCAGAAGGCCGGCCCGGCTCTGATTGATGACTGACCCTGGCTGTTTGCCTGGCCAGATCAGAGTTCTGGGCCACGGGCAACTGTTGACACATGGCATTTTGCACAGGGCCACGTTTAAACAGGACTTATCACGGACCCGACACCTTTGGAAGGCACGGTTTATTCTGGCCCCCCTCCACCCTCTCACACCTCTCTGCCAGTCCCTGACAGAATCTCGCCGGACCATCTCCCGCAGTGGGCTTCAAAAGAGCTCCCTGCTTCTGCTTATAGTCTGACTGGCCTCGCTGCTCTGACTTGACTATTTTGAGTGGATAGTTTTGGAGAAATGAGTTCTGTGAATAAGTATGTACTGATCATGTGCTGATAAGACCATTATCTCATCTAGGTCTCTCTTGGCAACTTTGCTTTTGGCCTTCATTTGTGTTTGTAGGTAGAAGACATTTTATTATGACTTGACTTTGAAATGACTATCAATAGAAAACTAGGGATCCAAAAATTTGGACCACTTTTAACCAAAAACTGGCCATAATTAGTTTGTGGTTAATTGTATTAGCAAGTCAAAAATCAAGGACACAACTTTCTTAAAGTTATGAATTTGATAGTTCCAATTTTGAAAATTGATTGGCTCGGCCATGTTTGAAGCACTTGTAAAATACTTGTATTGTCACTGGTCTAAATAAATAAATAAATAAATAAATAAATAAATAAACTAACTAACAAATGTCTCTAAAATGGGAACTTTATAGAAGACAGCAAAATACTTTAATTTTTATTTTAACTTCAAGATAGTATAAAAAGATTTTTTTCAAAAATCAAGGACACAACTTTCTTAAAGTTATGAATTTCATAGTTCCAATTTTGAAAATTGATTGGCTTGGCCATGTTTGAAGCACTTGTAAAATACTTGTAATGTCACTGGTATAAATAAATAAATAAATAAATAAATAAATAAATAAATAAACAAACAAATGTCTCTAAAATGTGAATTTATAGGAGACAGCAAAATACTTTAATTTTTAATTTAACTTCAAGAAAAGATTTTATTTCAAGTAAATTTGTAGCGCATCTATTGGTTCATTCATGATGAAATTACACCCAGTCTAAAGGACAACTGCTTGTTTAAATGGGGTAGAATTTAGTTTTTGACAGCAAATGTATGCATACTTATGTGTGCACGCATCACATGAATTCTGTATTAATGCAGGCAAATTTGAAAATATCATTCCTTGTGGGGCCGTGGAATGTAGTACTGACAAGTAAGACCAGGCATACATGTGTGTCTAAAGTGAATGGAGGCTGACAGCTTTAGTATGTTCATGATTATGTGCTGCAAAGTTGATGGAATGACTGAAATATATACCGATGGGCTTTTGAAGTTCTATATTTGAAAGTTTTAACGTTATACCTCTCTTCATTATTAGCCCGAGCTTACAGAGTTAGCTTTGGCTTAATGTATCTCAGTAGCTCTCGAAAGCTGTCGCCGTCCAGTAATCTTGCACACTCGTGTAATTTCCTCACCCCGGCATTCATCACACTCTTGGAGAACACAGACGAAGCTTGTAGATGTATGCTTTTGTTATAGTACGTTCTCAGTAGTGATCATGAACATCACTGGTTTTAGCTGTGTGCTTTATTTTTAATAGGCCTGTCTATCAGAATCAATTCCCTATTCCCAATTCCCTATCAAGCATACCATTAAAAAATGATCCTCAAACCGAATGATGAACAGTCTTTTCAGTGAATGTAAACTGGGCTCAGTGAGCATGGTGCACGTAGAGTCTTTAATTTTTCATTAGCACTATTTGAATTTTAGATTACGTGTTTTTTAAATTGAATATTGTTTAACAGCAAGAAACGGAAGCTTTATTATGGCCTTCATTTTTGCACTGTTTGCAGTTTTCCTGTGTTTTCCTCCCCCTCTCCCAAAAGATAGAGTGTGCTATCACTTATCAGCTCCTGGCCTCTAGTAAAATGAAAACCTTGGCTGGGTTATCTGCAAAATAAGGAAGTTGGCCCCTGCTACGAGTGGTACAGTTTTCTGAATGTGGGTGAGAGACAGTGCTACAGGTCTGCAATTGATGATGAGAATGTATATACTGTATGTACAGTATATACATGAAATATTTGTGTCCTCCACTGAATGTCTTGGTGCAGATTCTGCTACACTAATAAGACAGAGGCAACAAAGTGAAGCTCATATACACAGATATATGCAAAAGTCTGAACACGGCCAGTCAAATGACATGCTTCGTTGTTTCTGTAAGTCAAGGTTAACCCATTCTCAGAGAACAAACTTAAATATGGCATGTTCTGCTAAATTTGCTGCACACTAACATATCATATCATATCAAATCATATAAAATATAAAATGTGCCATAACTGGCCATATTTCCAGCTTTATTTCCCCCTTAATATGTTCCATTCAGCAAATAAGTAGTGATTGTCTTTAAAACGTGTGTCCTAATTTTCATAGTGTTGTAGTCAAGACTGAGAGACAACACACACTGAGACTGAGAGGTTGGGTCAGGCCTGAGACAAGGAGTTGCTGAGACTGTGACCAGATTAAGGATATTTCAGGATATAAAAATAATAGGAAGAAAGAGGGGAAAAAATGAAATGAATTTGGGGTTAACTGTGCCTTCATTATAGTTCATTAGTGATTGTTGCTTTGGACTATTCTTACCTGACTTACATTCTCCTTCTTCTCCTTCTTCTTCTTCTTCTTCTCCTTCTTCTTCTTCTTCTTCTTCTTGTTATTATTATTATTATTATTATTATTATTATTATTTTCTGGTGGATGTTTGTTTGACAACAGATCCCACAGTTTTCCAGATATCAACACTGTTCCAACTCCGGGATGTTCAGTCTGATCATTAGAAACACCCAATTAAGCATGTGAGATAGCAACCACCTGAAATATCATGGCAACCACGTAGTAAGACTCTAGCAATCATTTAGGATACCAAAGCAACCACTTAGCGACCACTTAGCAACACCTTAGCAACCAACTGATGTACCATAGGAGCCCAGCAGCTTATTAAAAATAAACAATGGACAAGCTTTAGACAAGCAATCACATGTATCATTTCATATTGTATTATTAAGTGTAATGCACTTTCCTACTTATACATGATGTATATTAATTAGTAATATTAGATTTCATTTTGTACAATTATAACATAAAAAACATATGTATATATGATAAAAATAATAGACTCCATGTTTATGGTTAATACAAGCACATAAATGCTGAAAGTGGATCACATAACATTCAAGAAAACCTTGGTATAGAGGGCCGTTAACAAGCCTGAGCCAAGCGTTTGATGATTGAGGCACGCTGATATCCTGGTGGGTGGAAGCTTCTATCTGAATCAGAGCCAAATGATGGAAATTACATTTTTGGCCGAAAGCTTGCTTTAAGCACACCCAGGGCACAGAGGTTGATGTCAGCTCGCTTTGGCCACCAGTCCGCCCGCTCTCTCTGGCCTTCTGCCCGTCTAGAAGTGTCCGCTCCCTTTGGCCATGTTTATTGGACCAGTCATACTGTCGACAAATAGCGCAGCTGACTCAACAATGGGACGCCTAAATATGTCTGCCCACATTTGCCTGGTTGATGCTCTCTCAGCCTCTTAGCTAGATGTTCGTGCTTCGGTCCAAACATAATAACATAAGTTCTGAATGACATTGTGCTGGCAAATACAGAAAAGTGGACTGGGAGTTCCGTCCTCTAGGCCTCCTCTTGTTGGGGTACAGTTATATCATAGATGATTGTGTTATGGCAGTAAAGCTTTTCTGTGTTGGACTCTTGCCTCCATTTCTCTGCTTTTCTGAAGGTTATATTAGTCTTCCAAGCCTGTCTGAGCTGCAGTTTTGTGCACCCAACAATGTAATCTCTGTTTAAGTGGTTTACGTATATATACATATACATATACATACATATATATTACCTATATATATATGTATATATATATATATAGTCAAAAAAAAGGTGCACCCAATTCTGGACATTCAGCGAGCAGTGATGCCCTTCATGAGTCATCCTGTTAGTGCCAGCGCCATTGGCAGACGTTGAAAAACAATCATTAATTTGACAAACGATTGATTGTGTATGTGTACTGTCTATACAATGTGCACACCAAACCACCAGTCAGCCATCATAACTGTCTCTTCAGTATATGCAGTTATTCACAGGCACTGTAAATAGTCAGCTGAAGATTAAGTTTAACGGCAAAATCAAATTGACAAGTTATTTGACAAACAAATGCAGCTGCATTGTAGCTTTCCTCTAACCTGATAGCTAATTTCCTAGCTCCGTAGCTAAGTGAAACCCAAGCATGTGTGGGTGTTTGTCTCTACCTTCTAACTAACTAACTAAAAGCATCTAAATATTTACCACTTTTCAGCTCAACTGTTCTTTTTTGCACTGAAGACCTATCAGAGGAAGTGAGGACGGATTTAAATTAGTAGCTTATCCTCTGTAGAGGTCAACCCGGAACGTTAATGTGTAATATATTGGCATCCGTAATGATAGTATTATCTGTAATACATTCCAATGATACATGTACACAGTGCTAAACTCATATCTAGTCTAAATATGTAATATTTCTCATTTTGAGATTCTTAAATAGACCCTTCGTCTTCTTTCTAGATGTTTTTCCTTGTTTTAGGTAATTTTGTCTAGTGAAAGTGTCTTATTCCATGAAAAGATCATTTTTGTCTTCTTTCAAACATTTTTTTGAAAGAAGCATGAAGAACTGCCAATGGAATAAGACACTTTGTCTAGGCAAAATATCTTAAAAGCACATCTAGAATAACCTAATCTAACCTAAAATGTGAATTATTAAATATTGAGACTAGATATGAGATGGTAGGGAATCATTTTTTGGCTCAGTGTTAATGTGTCATTGGAATGTATTATAGATAGTACTATCATTATAGATTTCAGTACAATACACATTAACTCCTCACCTTTTCGGGTCGACCATTACACGGTATAAGCTACTATTTCTATTCTTCCTCACTTCCTCAAAAAGAACAATGAGCTGAAATTTGGCTCTTGGTTTCTTGCAGCCAGCTGTGTTAATGAATGATGTGGCATAATCCTGTTTTACCACAATTCTATTGTCCATTTCAAGAACTTATTGAGTATTATTACATTGTAATTAACAGCAGTTTGCGTCAGAAGTAGGGCAGCATGAGCCCTGCCATATCCACGAAGAAGGCCGCATTCGTAGTTCAGTGGATGGGCCCGCTACCCACATATCTTCTTCTTTTTCCTTTGCGTGTGTCCTTAAACCAAAGTCACCGTGTGCTGCAGTCGTGTCATATGCGAATAAAAGTCTCACCCGTCTAATAACTCACACCTGCTTTCCCTGATGAAAGCAGCAGACCTGTTTGTTTCCTCTGGGTTTAAAGTCACGCACTTCCTTAAAACATGCTGCTGTCGCACCAACTGCCCTATTTACCTTCAGGTTACTGATTCATTCAGTCACTCTATTTTTAGCAGGTGAATGTATTATTAAATGCCTGGCTTGTTTAGCTATTGAGTAATTAGACAAGCCAAAAATCAGTCCAGTACCTGGATGGAGAAGATGGTTATAGGCTACATATGTTGGCTGTTTCTTCTGTCATGCGTACACATCCACCGCCCTAATCACAGTAGCATCCGATGCCTGTGGGTATCAGGTGAAAAGCTCTTTTCTCTTACGTGGGCTCCATGATAACAGAGAGCGGAGCTCAATGAAGGAGTGATGATGTCTAATTGCTACCCTGGATGTAGCACCTAAACCCTCCAATGAGAAGTCACATGAGATATCCTAATCCAGGAACCAGATCTCCTTTTGTCCTGTGCCACGACCGGCCACCAATTCTCTCCTTTCCAGATTAGCAGCCTGAAATAAAAAGAGCAGCTCTCATAAGTCCGAGTTTCTAAAGAAAGTAAATCTTATGAGGTCAAATGAGACCCTTCGGTCATCTGCGAGTGGAGGGACCAATGGGATTGAAGCCTCTCTTGCATATTCGGGGGGATTTTAGCATTAGAGCGTAGCGATGGGATTATTTCAGTTCAGAGATATTTTCAGTTTGACGAGGGCCAGGGTTGGAGAGGGGGGTGACCTCGTGAACAATGGAACATTTGAGAGAGCTTACAACAGTATCAGATTTCTGGGAGCGGGGAGCCAAGTTTATCATTTTATAAATCCCATTCCGGGGACAAAAAGGAGAAACTAACGTAAAAGCCACTTGCTCAAATCCACAACAGATTATATAACTCGAGCTGAGTGTATATGGGTAAACAGAGGTCCTTCTAATTTGTTTCTTGGTGTTGTCTGAAGCGCTTCTTCCTTTGGTTTTCTGCTGTCAGGCTCATTTGGGTTCAGGGTCATGTTCAAAGCTCCCGAGCCGCCCCTGCTTACAGCCTTAATAAAAGTTCCACCAAGCAGTCAGGGCAGCCTAATATTTGTTTTTCATTCTTGTAGCGCTAGGCACATGAAAGGCCTCAATTGAAAGCAGGCAGGTTTGAGAGCTCGATCCGAAGGTTTAATTGTGGGGAAATGGAGAGGACCCAGCGTGAGAGCACTCGTCTTCCTTTTCACCGGGGTGAAGAGCGGGGTGACGTCCTTTCTTATCTGTCTCTTCTACTACTTTCTCCATTCTCCTGCCGCTTGATCGCTCCAGCACAGCATGTGAAGAGTGTGAGCGACACGAAGTCGACCGGGTTCTAGGTGCCCTACGATAACATGCCCTGGCCGCAAGTTCATTTGCAGCGCCTTTAAATGAAAGGTTCCTGAATTGTTCTTGTTTTTGTGTGCAGGTTTAGGGCTGGGACTGAAAGAGATCCTCTGAGCTATCTAAGGATTGAACTATTTAGATTACTAACTCAAGAATCAATAAGTCTATTCAAACACTTTCTCATCACATCATCAACCTACATCAGTGTGTGCCAGTCTCCTATACAACCAGCATAAGGTCCCTGTATTAGGCTGAAGTTGGCTTCTTATTTGTAGTAGGTGACATGGCTGTAACGTTTAGAAAAGTGAGGGTGATGAGGACCAGGGAAAAAAAGGACAAAACAAGACTACACATTTAATTTTTGGTCCATGACTCCAGTAATCTACAGAGGTGGATGCTGTTTTCCTCCAAAGTCAGTTTTCCATGGTTCAGCAGTGGTGTTTAAATTACTGCCCGATATTTGGTGGGGGTCCCATGTTCACTTGCTAATCCACAGTTAGCTGGCTGCTCACTCGCCATAGGGGCGCGGATGCTAGCTGGCAATGTGGTTGTCTGAGGACAACCTTTCTCATTTTCCACTAATCTCTTGTGAAAATTAGTTTTCAGACTTAAGCCTACGTTATGGCACATTATAACGTTTTCTGGCGGTATCCCAGGAATAGTTACAGTTGCTAGGCTATGAAGGACCGACTGGATGAACCAATTTGCTACAACACCACCCTGAGGCAGACCAGTGCTCCATCTGTAGCTATTTAAGAAAGACAGAAGTTTGCTGATTGTTGATGAAGCAGCTAAACAATGACAGTATAAGTTGATTTTCAGGGACGCCAGAGATTTTAGATTTTCAGACACTCTCCCAGGGGGCCCTGTATTTTGCACATTGCTTAGCAGCTACTTTTAAAGATTGGTAACTTTGTCTGTTGTTTAGTAGCAAGTGGCCAGCTTGTCATGCAGCTGATGTAGTGATCTATGGTGTTGAACTAGGAAGATTAAGAATGCATTGTTAGAGACTGTAGTCCCTTCAAAATCACCCTGGAACTGTGTTTTTATTTTTCCTGAACTGGCTGTAATTCGGCCCTAAAATGCAAATAGTGATCCGTGTCAGTTACAGCCTAGCGGTTGTTCCCAAATCACACCCTAAAGGCCCACTTCCCTGCACATATTAATGCTTTCACTGCTCTTAACACCTCTGATCCATGTATTAAGCTTATTAACAACCCCTTACTGATTTCAAAGCCATCCTGACTTTTGGTATGTTTGGTTAGAGTAAAAGGAACCCTAGTGCAGTCGCTCTGTTTGTGTGGTTTGTTAGAGTGTTTGAGAACTCTGCGCACCTGGTCCACCTCTGAGTGGACTCTACATTATGCAAAATGAAGCAAGGTCATCTATGCGAACCAAACACATCCCATTCCCTACATACCTTCTTTGGTACATGCAACAGATGACTTTTTTTTGGTGCTCATTCTGCATGTGGATGGGGTGCGGGTTATCATCTGTTTACAAGCTGTGAAACTGTAGCTATAAAATTCAAAGTTTCAGTTACGAAGCATGACTGAGCCATATTCAAAGCTGCTGTAAAAGACTCCATACACATACAGTACATATGACCACACACATCTATTACATTACGTAATATAAGATACCTCACCACATGTGTTTTCAAGTCAGTGATTTCAAGTCATGGGAGAACCATGTTAGCGCATGGAAAGCCCATTGGTCTAGAATATCACCAGACTTACACAAAACCCATCATTCAGGCCACAGTTTCAACACGATTCAGTAAGCTTGTTGGATATTCTCCCAGTTATTGGCATCAAATATGTTTAAAATCTGACCCAATCAGTTTTTTGTGCACATTATTTTGGTTACATGTCAAATACAGTATATCAGTCTGAACACTAAACAAATCAGACTTAAAATGCAATGTATCTTTTTCCACTTTGGTCCAGAGCAAGGGAACCGAACTACAAATGGGAACCCACCCTAAGTGGGCCTGTTAAAGAAAGGAAAAAGCTAAAACAGGCAGGGCAGTTATCCTCCAGGACCAAAGTTGGGAAACATTGCTTTAAGGAACCAAAAGGGGCTCTTCTGTGGCATCGCTCCAAGAGACCGCTTTTGGCACTCTTTATTTTTAAGAGCGTGCTTTGTGCTTCTTCCACGGGTCATGGGCAAGATGCATGATGGGCCTCGATTGGTCTCCGCTCACCAGGGGCAGGATAAGTGTAATTGGGGAAGCCCAGTGGTGGCAGCCCCGGAGCCTCCGGGACGCCCTGCTTCTGCGTTCTAGTGTTACGCGTTGGAGGAAATTGTCGTCCCCGATTTCCTGAGACTCGATACGTGTATGGCGCGTGTGCGACTTTTGGCGCAAAGAGTAGGGAGTGTAATCGAATCAAGTTTTATTGGGTTTGCCAGGGATCCTGTCTGTGTCGCAGATCTAAGTGTGTGTGTGTGTGTGCGTGATTGCGTGGATGAGCTTTCTTCAGGCTTGGCCAGCCGCCCAGGTTCCGCTTGGGGTTTAGGTGTAGAGCAGACAGATCAGTTTTGACTGAGTTTTGTTTGAACGCCTGAATAGGGGACCCGAAGAGGAAGAGATGTAATTCGGTCTTGTCACACTAGCTCCTCTCTGCAGCTTTGACACTGTGTAATTAGGCGATGACACCAGCAAGCAACAGTTTTGGCCAGAGCCTGAGGTAAAAAATATTAGCTTCCAGATTAACAACTGTCTGGTTTTTCCACAGTTGGAGCAGACTTTGCTCAGTGACTCAGGCATGTGTCTGGACTCGGCTGGAGGGGCGGGGGGACTGTGTGAATGTGTGCGGTGGTTTGAAGACATGTCCCATTCTCACAGTTAGGTCTCGGTCTGGGCCGACGATGTGCCATGACTCACTTGACTTATCAGGAAGCTGTGTGACCCCTCTTATCGTGCCGTTAGGTCGGGCACCTGTAATTAAAACTCTTGAGTTACCCTCGAGTTCTCTCTGCTCAGGTGCTCTCCCGTGACCTTCTCTTCCCTGCTTCATCGCACCCGAGCCAGCTCGGCTCAGGCCGGGTGTCACAGTGGTCCAGGATGGAGCTTCCACCCCAGATCCACAACTGAAATACCAGTCAACAAACCCGTCTGAAATATTTTGTGAGGGTTTCTCTTTGAATTTCTGTCACTTGTTCATGTACTAATATTGCACAAATTGATTTCATTGCTTCGTGCCTCATATAAATAGCTTTAGTTGTATGCAAAAGTTTGGGCACTCTGATCTGGCATACTTTCCTTTATGTTCTAAGTGGGAATAAGTGAACACATCTTCTACAGAGAGCACACTTACTGCACAATCACTGTTTATTTGCTTCGCTACTACTATTAATTAGCATGGTGCTAATAGCGTGCTGCTTGCAAATAGAAGTTAAACTGCTTTTAGTTTATCTGTTCATAATTTGGATTCCTACAGAGTGAGTATGATTAGAACTGTCACTTCTGAGTGTAGGCCCACTGTACCTTACTCATGGTGTGGGTGACTAGTATGCATCTACGGTATATGAGCTTTTTTGAAGACAAGTTTGCAAACCTGGTGACCAAAATGTGACTCTCCTGAAAGCAATCTGAAAAAAGTGCCACACCATTACCTGTATATTTTGTACTGTGGTTATCTGCTCTTACTTGTACATCATGCATTACATTGTAAATGAATCTCTTAATTCCATCAGCCGTCTTGCAGTAATCCTGAAATAAAGACTAGAAGCCAAGAAGCCTTGTTTTAGCTGTACAGCCGTACTAGCTGGAGAAAAGCATCTGAAAAATCAATAAAAATAAGTTCAAATTGAAATCTGTCTTATGCTACTAAAAGCCCTGCGTTGCATGCTCACTGTTTCCACAGCTGACTCAAATGAGATTAATTAGCTCCGCTGTGCTTCTCGGAATGGACGGTAGGATCTTCCGGGTGCCCCATTGATTTTGAAGAAAAGCCCCCCAATGGCACTTACTGGCGTCAGAAAGGGTTGGCAGGCTGGGCCAGTGTCTCTGGGGTTCTCATTTGAGCCTCACTCTGAACGGGAAGGAAGGGAACTCTTCTGAGGAATTTCTCACTTGCAGGGACAGCATGAAACAGGGTGGTGGGGCAGGGTAGGGTGGAGGGCTGAAATGCATTTGAATGACTCTGAGCCATTGAGACCATGGAGCTGAATGCAAAATGGAGACGAAACATCAACAGAGGGGAGGGGATGCAGGGCCGTGTGAGCAGGGTGGTGCTGATGATCGTGATGGTGGTGGTGATCATAGTGATATCCATTCAGATTCTTCCTGTGGGCCTCCAGCTCACACAGCTGGAGACTGCAGGCGTTTATTCAGCAGGAGCTGTTTATTAAATCCATCTGGCATTATCAGAGGCTGAGCTGGAACGATTCACGGTTTATTTTAGCTGTTCTACCTCATGTGCAGAAGACTGGCATGATTGATGCTTCATTGCTGCACTTTCATTCTTGGTATTTTAACACAGACATAGTGGGATTATGAACTGGCGAGGCTATATGGTGAGACATAATTGTCTAACTCTTGAACTTCTTGGAGATCTTGAATCCAATCCCTGGCGATGCCACAGCCATCAGTGGGTGGGAGTCTACAGACAGCATAACTGGGAGAGTAAGATGGCCCTCCTCTAAAGGAGATGCTAGCCAACATAGGTGTAAATGAACTAATGTACTAGAATTGGCAGTTAGAGTTCTCCTCTATAGTTTATTGATCTATCCAGTGATGTTGCATTATCAGCTGTTAGAAAAGATATGGTGGCTTTCTTCTTGTAATTTGGTGAAATCACATGCTAGCGTTCACCCTCATAGTTTGATAACATTGCGTGATGGGGGAAACCTAACTAGCAGGAGGCCAGTGATAATTTCCCATATGCAAGTAAAAAAAAAAAAAAATCTAAATGAAAATAAATGAATGAATAAATGAAAAGTAATAAAAAATATTGTAATTATAATTTTTCATCTTTTACAGAATTGCATCTTTACCGCAGAAAGAAAAAATATTCTTTGAATGGAAGTTAATGGTAGAGGTCCCCCCCCCCCCCGTGATTCTGATGCAATTCTATTGTTCAGTTTTAACATATTGTGGTACAGGTAGCCAACATTTTGAAATTCTATTATATATTTCTGTTATATTTCTATTCAATTCCATTATATATTTCTATTAAATATATATATAATAATGACATATATTGGCATATATGCGCATATAAAATTTAGTTTGTACATTTTAAAACCTTATATACAGTATATTCCCTATATATTTCTGTTTTTCTTCATATTGGTGTAATATGCATCCATTATCTTAGGAAACATACGACTCCCCTTATGTACTGTATACTGTCACCAGTTCACCATTCTCAGGTTAAGTAACATCCGTAAAGCTTTAAATATGTGCTAAATCCCTTGTTCCTCTTGTGCTGTTGAGAGGAGGCGGGGCGCGCAGCCTGTTAATATGAAAGCCAAAGTCTTTAGTATGAGCTGGTGGGCTGCAAAGGCCTGAGCCGTTTCAGCTAAGCTAATCTCCCAGCTTCACAGGCTTTGTGTATCGTATTAAACTGTGTCATGCCAAAAAAAGGCTCTGAAATGGCTAAATCAAAGAAGAAACCTTCACGGCTACGCTACTTCAAACAGGATGTTGCGTATGTAGCCGTATCAACTTGCTTGTTGAATCAAGGTTTAAATGCTGCTCTGTGTTAGGACAGGCCTGGCGCTGTCGAGCTGATCTCAGACTTGCTAGTTCTCATATTTGAGGTACACTTTGTGTCAACAACGAAAGCCTTTGACATTCTTTACTTTAAAGTATTAATATGACAAGCATTAAGTTTAGTAGCATGTGAACTTCAGTCATCCCATAGATTACACTTCTTTTACTTTTAATTCTTTTACAATTCTGTTACTGAATAATCATTATAATAACTGAGTTATAATGGTGTGTAAAAGTATGGGCACCCATGTCCAATGAGATGTGTTGTTGACTGGTGAAAATTAGTACAAGTCATCTACAGAGGATGCAGTGTTTGATAAATAAAACATATGATATGGCAAATGTAAAATTTGCATATTGTATTTGCATATTTATGTTTCATGTTTTCAGAAATTTTAGAAGTTTAGAAATTGTGCACTAAAATGTACTAAATTAAGTTTACACTAAGTTGTTTTGCAGTTATATATTTCAGTTTTTTGTTGGTTCGTTTAAATTAATAATAATTTTAAAAAAGCACGTCCTGTTCAAGCCTAGTTCTCGTTCCCTGGTGCTGTATGTAGGTGAGCTTCTCTGTGTCAACCCCCGTCACAGGAGATATGAAAGCACCTCCTCGGCAGGCGCCAGCAGATTTTTATCATGGCTGAAAACCGACTCCAAGTTTTCTCTCTCTCCCCTCTCTCTCTCTGTCTCTCTCTCTTTCTGCATAAATTTAACACTGTCACGAATGAAAACAGGTAACTCTATATTAGCGTCGCACGGGCTCTGCCCTCAGCTGCTTTAATGATCAGAAAGCGGTCATACCTGTCCTCCTTGTCACGCCAAAATGAAGAGACACAAGCTTTTAAAGCGTTTCGTTTATTTGACTTCATTTTCTCAGAAACACTTTATAGTGTCAGGACCCAGAGTTTGACTATATTATATTTATTTGTATTTGTCTCTTATACACA
>CM067477.1:1809097-1845300 GCA_034552555.1 Semaprochilodus insignis
TGAACCTTCACACTCTGCTCTTACTGGTGCAATGTGCAATTAATGAAGATTGGCCACCAGGCTGGTCCAATTTAGCCATGAAACCTCCCCCACTAAAATGACAGGTGTTTCAGTTTCATTGCCCATCCCCCGGATATTTGACTATATTATGTATAATTGTTGTTATGGTTATTAATATTAATAAATAATATGAACAATATTATTATAATTATTAATAATAAGAACTTAATAATCTGATCAGGTCTCAAGTGTTTGGGTGGTCAGTACACAAAGCATCGGCTTAAGCTTGACCGTATCCTGGTGGGGATGACTTTTACAGCTGTCTTTCTCCCTCCTTGCTTTCTCGATTGTATGGATGATCACAGAGGCCTAGCCTTGCACCATTGCTGTGGCTTGGAATGATGGGGGATTTTCTGGGTCTTGCTATGCTCTGCGGCAAGGCCTGGCTTTCACACACCCAGAAGGGGCCACTGCCTCATCGGGTGCACTGGAATGACCTCGCCCACTTGTGGCTTCCCTCCACCGCCCCATCGCCCACTCCTTACTTCATCTTGGCTTATGGAATGATGTCATGCGAAATTATGAATTTGGCCAGCGAACCGATCTCAATAGGACACGCTGACTCACATACATAAAGTCTCACACATGCATGTGCGCATGCCTTTGAAGGCAACAGGCAGAACATTGCCTGCACATTAGCATGACATTTTGCACCCGATCGTTTTGAATGATTGACTCTTTTGGTAGAGATGGGGAAACATATTTCCATATTGATCTTAGAAGACACAGTGCTGTTATCCTTATTTGATTGTAGACCTCGGGTACCCATATTAGTGTCACATACCGCCCCCTCTGGTGCGTGTGCATTGCTGCACTTGGCTTATTTTCCTGCTCCACCCTGGCTCCACCCACTCTCACACCTGCAGCTGATCTAGGACTCATTAGGACTCCCATTTATACCCCATTGTTTGCTCTGCCTGTTTGCCAAGTCTGTGTGTTCCTGCCAGAGTTCTAAGCTGTGTTTTTCTCTGGTCCATATTTTAGTATATTGCTGTGCTCGTGTTGGTTCTCCATTGGTTTTGACTCTTGCTTTGGTTTCTTGGTTTTTGTTAATACGGATATGTCTCTGATGATGCCTGCCTGTGTTCCGACCCCTGCCTGTTCTGATATTGATTCCCGGACAACCACTGATAAAACCACTCTGCTCTTGCAATCTGCCTCAACCTCCCTGTTACATGTAGGAACTCCAGGGCTAAGCTTGATTCCTTCTTATGGCATTTCTGAAAATCAAAACTAGTTTGGTAAACTAGAAAGATGATCAGTTACTCTTCTAGTATATATGATGAAGATGTTAATAAAGAAACAATTTGGATATAAATTTGGAGATAAATAGAAACCATGTATTGTGTGTTACTGATCGAAGAAAGAAGATAAAGGTACATAGCTAGATGAGTCTTTAGCTATTTTCTGATGGACCTGTGTCCAGTGTAGACATCCTAAAGGCTTTGCGACACAATACAATACTACATTTGAATGCACAGTTTCTGTTAGAACTTGGTGTAATAGTGCCTCAGCTCTATGACACCACTTAATTTTAACCAAGTCAGAGTTAGAGTTAGCTATAAAGGTATTCCAAAGATTAGCAGAGTTTTCATTCCCCATTGTGTTTCTAATTATTGTTTATTGGGACTCTCATCATAATGAAAATGTGGAATTATGATGCAGAGCGAAAGAGTTGACCATCAGAGACATTAGCCAAGACTAGACCGGACTCCAAGATAGTCAAAGAATCCACTCTTCTAGAATCGATTCCTGATCACTTGGTGTAACACTGCTGTGCTCTGAGATGACATGATAAGGTATATAACAGTCTTGATGTTTAACAGCAGGTTTGCTTTAATGCAATGTCACTTCTGGGCTAGCTTGTAGCATGCATGTAGCAATGCTTGTGTTCTTGACTGCTAAATGACCTTGTATTTCAGAGGATCCCTCAGGGACAACATGTACACAGGACAAATCAGTTTGTTTAGAAACTTCCTAGTTCACCACAGGATGCATCAGAAGCAATTTTCAAAAGCAGCTTTCATTTATCTTGTAGAGTAAACCAGCTTAGACCTGGAGTTTCCTATATGGGCATGATATACAACTTCAGGGGTCATAAAGTTACATAAAGAGTATGAAAGGAATGAGTACCAATGAAATAAACGTACTGTGTGCTAGTGGTCTGCCTGCGTGACTCTGCGGGACTCGCAGGTCACGTCTTCTGGCAGGGGACTAAATTTTATTGCCATGCACAGGAGCCGGAAGCTAACCAATCCAGGGCATGCAAGAGTGGAACAACATATACATGGAGAGAAATCCCACATACGATTAAGTAGTCTCTATAAAATTATAATAACGATGCCATAATTAGCAGGAATAATCAATATAAGGGGAAAACAGCTAAACAATCAATAAGAAGGTAATAAACATGTTCTAAATAGGTGTAAATAATCCAATCATGTGGACAACACGTATTATTGTGCTACACGAAAGGCAAAGCCTTTAGTAGGGTAATCAGCCTCAGCTGTGGAAAGTGGTCTAAAGAAAGGTGAAGCCGACTAAAGGCGGGTCTGACGTGTTCAGTTGTGATTATTGCAAGACAAAATAATGTGCTTATTAATAGAGTATGTCAAATACTGGAAGTCATTTACAGGACTGCAGGTGGGAGCAGGCCGAAACATCTACATTGCAGGCGGGGAGCGGGACAAATGACAAAATGTTTGGCAGGAGCGATGGAGCAGCATTAAAAGTTCAGCCCCGCGCAGACCTTTATACAGTATGAAGATGAAAGGAGATCCTTCCATTAGTCAAATACCACAATGCAGCCCAGATCAGATGAGAAGTATTAAACTGAGCCCCTGTATGTCATCCCTTGTCCTCATGCCTGCTGTTGCAGATGTATGACAACCCACACTCTCAACACTCTCTCCCCCAGCATCCTCCACTCCCTGATTTAAATTAGAGCCAATGAGGACCAGTTACTGGAGCTCCTGCTGGCTTGAGACTTTTGTCCCCCTGTGAGAGTCTGGAGCTAATTATTGCGCCATACACTCTCATGCACAGCTTAGCCTCAGTAAGAACCAGTGCCCATGCTAACAATAAGCACTTTGAATTAACAGAATAGCGCTAATAGTAGCATTCACTCACTTGCATCAGGCCCAGTTGTAGAACAAAGTCATATGAAGACATTTTGAGGCATGTCTTAAGAAATGAAGACTGGAAAGCAGGTCTATAGATCCATCTTGACCAAAATAATCTCTTAATATGTATCAAGACGTGTGTGTGTGTGTGTGTGTGTATATATATATATATATATATGTATATGTATTTGTTAATAAAGGGTTGCTGCAAAAATTCTAAAATCAAATTCAAGGTTTTAAAGGCTTTATTACCTCATTATGAAATTCCATTTTGCAGTCATTTTGCAAATTAAGTTATTAACTGTTTAGCCTAGTACAAAAGCATCTACACTCATTGCAATGCTATTCGGAAGGAAGATAAAGGTTACCAGGAACAATAAAAGATGATAAAAAATTTAGGTGTGGCGGTGGACTGACATCAGGCCTTCTGGACGTGTGACACGTGACAACAAACCTTGGTGCTGACCACGGTGCCTCCACACACGGATTCATTGGTCATCTCCACCAAGGCAAAAGCAGGACTCGTCACTGAAGATGACCCGCTGCCATTCTGAGTCACTCCATGACAGTCTGGCACAACACCATTGCAGTCTTTGGCGACGCTGATGTGGTGTTAAGGGCTGTCGTTGTAATGATCTGCATGCATGTACTTCTGCGACATGCAGCCATTGGAGCTGGCACTAACAGGATGACTCATGGAGGGCATCACTGCTCACTGAATGTCTGACTTTGTCAGCTCTCTCTCTCCGTGGTTCGTGTAGATTTCCCAGATCCTTCGTGTCGCTGGTGTGTGCCTTCTTCAAGCAACAAACAAAACAAATGAATTTATATACATTTCTGAAAGATGGCATTTGATGCACAATCAGGTGATGAATGCTAATTCATTCTGTGCTACCAGAGCCCATTTTGTCCCAGGCTACCTGCATCCCAGCTCATGCATCCCAGCTGAAGCGGAAAACTGTGCAGTAGCAAAATGCAAAAAGCTATGCATGTATATTCTGTATTCCATCAGGCTGGTATGGTTTTGTCCTGACTTCCTATCCTAACACAGCACCAAACCCACACTTCAGCTGTTAAAAGCAGCCAATCAGCACGCCGAGGTGGCTAGTAAATGTAAATGTAAATGTAGTTTTCAAGCACAACTCTGATGAAAGCTTGGATTGGGCCTCAGGCCAGCAGGACCAGTGGCAGGACTAGCAGTGGCAGCATTGGCCAGCCTAAGATTAGTCATCCCTTTCTACATTGCTACCGCAAGAGCAGTCCCACTGGAGCAAATCCCATTTCACATTACTGCAAAATCTCTACTCACAAATCACAATCAAACTGCCTTCCCCCACTCCCCATTCCACCTCCTCCACTGCCCAGTCCTGCCCCGAAACCCTTGGCATCCTCCTAGAACACCCCACTCCATAACATTAGCTCTCCGATGATCCGACCCAGTGTCAGCCTTGTGCTCCAGGCCTCTGTCATGTGGTTCCCATAATGCAAAGCTACTGATCAGCGTTTCACAGTTGTCTCTCCAATTATTCTCTATCCTATGTGAATTGTGTGGGATTGCCTATGAAAAGAGTACACTAATGCTAAATGAATACCACATGTGTCGGTAATGACTGTTTGGCTATGGGGCGTCTGGCAGTGCCATTGTTGTGATGGAGAGTTATTGATGCGTCGGTGTTGTGGGGTCAGGCTTGACGGAGGCTGGAGGACAGTAAGCGTTGACAAGAAGCATAGAAAACAAATGTAGAAGAAGGCTAGTTTAGAACAGACGCTAGTGCTCAGATACTGGCAAAGGTAAACTGTGAAGAAAGAATCACTGCTCTCTCTTGTCCGTCCTCTCTCTCTCTCTCTCTCTCTCTCTCTCTCTCTCTCTCTCTCTCTTTCTCTCTCTTAATAGAGTAGTTAGATGTTCAAGTTGAACCATGCCATCCGAGTGCTTCAGAGGAATCTCATTGCTATTGTAACAAAATATCACATATCATCTACAAAATGGTAACTTTACAGATGAAGGAAAAAACTTTAATGTACGTTAATGACACTAATGCAACCATCAGACCATTTCTATTGCTCCATTTATCATGTAATCTTTGTGTAAAGTAAAAAATTGTTGACATGCTGCACAAAAAATAGATACAGGGCAATAAGCTATAAGAAGAATAAGCAGTTCCTCTGGTGCCCTTATGGCTCCATGAACACGCAAGTCGGCCTTGATTTCTGACACCGTATGGACAGTTTCTTCAGGATGTTGTGTCTTTTGTTCGGGCCTTCTAAATGGCTGGTTCATGTTACTTGTGATTGTATACATCCATGTTGTTGTTGGTCATCCTCTTCCTCTTTTACCCATAACTATTCCAAGTGTAAATGTATTTTCCAATGAGTTGGTGTCCAAAATTAGAGAGCTTCAAAGTGGTCTTGGACTAGACTTTAAGAAATAGGCTTGATTTGGTGAGTGATCCATTTGTCGTACAAGGCAGCAATATTTTTCTTGCCCTGATTTTTTTTTCGTCCAGCTTTCACATCCATTAAGAATCATCCATTAAAAACAATTAGTGTGGGCCCCCAAACAGGCCCCCCAAAATGTTTAGACATGGCCCTGAAAACAGAGAAAGGAGGGTCCGATATGACTGCGACGATAAGCATTTCTCAACAGTGGCCTATCCACTCAAGGTCCATGGAAAAAGACAGGGCGCTTCTGTTAGTGCGCTTCTTTTTTGTTTCCCTTTCCCGCCGAGCAGTCGCTCCTGGCTCGCCTGCTTATTCAGCAGCTTTTGTGTGCGTGTGTCTTTGCGTATGTATCCTGGACCTTCAGCATGGAGATGAAAAACAGGGCTCATGGTTCTTGATTTCCAAGTCTAATTTGTGACACATTGTTCTCTGGCTCCACCCATTATTCCCCACCCCCCAGCCCCACCCAATCAGAATCATTTATGAGCGACAGAAAGCAGGCCCCGGTAGCCAATTTCCTCCTCCCTTCCTCCGCTAGCAGCCACTTCATGTCAATTTGTTGCGATGCATTATTAAATGCGCCGGACAAAGTGGACCGCCTTCGCATTTTGGCGTGCCAGTAAACAGGGTCAAAGTTGAAGCTAGGGCTGTTCCTGATTAGGATGTTTTGATTTTCAACCCCGGTGCCTGACATTTTGGCTGATGTAAGACACCCTTGCCCTCTGGGAAAACGCGCAGGGCAGGTTAGCGGTAACCTCCTACTTTTGTCCTACAGTAGATTTGTCCTTAATGGAAGACTGTAGGCTACTTTGATCTGTATAGAGGTTAATTTGTGCAATTTGCCTTGTCCCCACAGTTTAATAATTCTTTGTGAGTTTTATAAGCAACAGGTGTGCCTGCTCGCATGCCTGCTTAAAAGAGAAGGCTCTGTTTAACTAAACACAGTAAAACAATCCCATTGCAACATAAAACTGTTGCATTTGCTTCCATGAACCGCATATTTGAGGCTTCAGTTTAGGATAATTAGCCATTAGCCTTTACAAAGAAGCGCTCATGCTACAAAAGGGCCCGTATGATACATTTTGCTTGTATTTTATTTTTCTCTCCTGACGGCCTCTTATGGTATTTGTGTGGGTTTATGCACTTTAAAAAAGTCTTTATTCATTTCTACGCAACCATTTTCCAATTTCTCTCAATCCCTTAGAATTGGACGGGATGTTTTAGGTTGCTGTGTCTTTAAGACTGATATACTGAATGTCAATGGCCTCTGTTTTGGTCAGCTGCCCTACATTGTGCCTCACTGGGCTGAAACACACCTTATAACTTTACTGTGGATGGATGGGATCAGATTGACAATCCAGACACCCAGAGTAGTCCACGGACCTTATTGGTGAAAACAGTACCATTTCTCACATAGACAACAAGGCGAAACATACTTAGTGTAAAATGGTATAAATGGTATGATAAAAACAGATGTAGCAGGACACCTCTGACCATTCAGTCAGGTTACTGCACCAGCTTGGTGGTGGGAAACTGGATTTAGGTGGAGGGTTTAGTAGTAGGATTTAGGTAGAGTGGGCATATATCCAGCAGACACAGTTTATAAATTAGATTAGATTAGATTCAACTTTACTGTCATTACACATGTACAAGTACAACGAAATGCAGTTTAGCATCTGACCAGAAATGCAATAAGTAGCAAGTGCAGGATGTACAGTATCTACAGTGTGCAGTATGTACAGGATACAGGCAGAGGTATGGACAAAGTGTACAGGTAATTATATTATTGAATGTACTATAAACCCGATATACAGCTGGGTGTACTATAGATACATACACACAGATTAAAGAACTAAGAGCATATTAGACAGAAGGAGATGTGCATCTTGAATGTATATACAGAGTATGCGGATCTATGACCATAATTTACATTTACATTTACATTTACGGCATTTAGCAGACGCTCTTATCCAGAGCGACTTACAACCGTGCTTAGTGTTCCGTTGGATAATATTCCAGCTAGTACAGGAAGTTTAGAGCCTAAAACTCACCCTGAGCTCAGACACTGCCCGAACAGGGGGCCAGTGCTGATACCTAGATAGATCAATACACACATATAGAGCAAAAAGAGCACTACCTGGCAACCCCAGCCCAGTGCTCACACCTATAGAAAAGAAAAGGTCATTATAAGGTCAATATAAGTGCAACACAACACAAGTACATACACAGCTTACACCTCTACTAGTGCTTACTCACTTAAGTGCATTATGAAGAGATGGGTCTTTAGTCTGCGTTTGAAGACCGCGAGAGACTCTGCTGTTCGGACGCCCAGTGGGAGTTCATTCCACCATCTGGGAGCCAGGACAGAGAAGAGTCTGGACGCTTGTCTTCCATGAGACTTCAGGGATGGCGGTTCGAGTCTAGCTGTACTTGAAGCTCGAAGGGCTCGAGGTACAGATTGACTCTTCACCATTGCCATAAGGAGGGAGGGGCTGGTCCGTTCTTGGCTTTGTAGGCGTCAGAGTTTTGAATCTGATGCGGGCAGCTACAGGAAGCCAGTGAAGGGAGCGCAGCAGTGGAGTCACATGGGTGAACTTCGGAAGGTTGAAAATGAGTCGAGCTGCTGCGTTCTGGATCAGTTGCAGGGGCCTGATGGCCCGTAGAGGAAGACCAGCCAGGAGCGAGTTGCAGTAGTCTAGCCTTGAGATGACCAGAGACTGGACCAGCAGCTGGGTGGCCTCCTGGGTGAGGAAGGGTCGAATCCTCCGGATGTTGTAGAGGAGGAATCTGCATGACCGAGTCAGGTTCGCTATATGAGCCGAGAACGATAACTGGTCATCCAGAATCACTCCAAGACTTCTTGCATCCTCAGTCGGGGTGATCAAGGAGTTCCCGAATGAGATGGCAAGATCATGGTGAGGACCTGTAGTGCTGGGGATGAACAGCAGCTCAGTCTTGCTGGGATTGAGCTTGAGGTGGTGATACTTTCAGTTGCACAGTGGTAAAAGTTCACCAGGATGGCCGAACACAGGTGGTGTTTCTTTAGTGTCCTCGGGAAAAAGAGGCACCGGTAAGCCTTTTTGGCCAGACTAGAGGTGTTAGTGGTCCAGGACAGATGTAAACTTAAAGCTGGAGACAAGTTCAACAGCCATCCCATCGATGTGGATGGGTTCATTGTACTGTAAATGACCCATAGACACTAATTCAAAGACGGTGGTTCTCTGTAGATTTTGTTTTGTACTGCTATTTTACATTACAGTCTATACCGTGTGCTGTTTGACCACTAACAGAGGTGGAGACGTGTTTCAAGCCAACGTTGCTAGACGGACTAATCTAATGTGTAGGCCTAATGCATTGTATGTGGTAACATGACAAAACTGAAGTCAACATATGGACTGTATAGACTGAGGAGTCAGTATATATCGAAACTTAGCAATGTTTGCATGCCAGATCAAACTTTAATTAGTCCATGCATTGCTTTACATGGTTTTCCATTATAGTGGCCCTTTAGCTCAGTACTGTCATGTGGCACATAAACAGAGATATAGCCTCTAAGGCAGCAGACACCAGCCCTGGTCTGAGATCAGCCTTCCTGGAGAGTCTACTTCCAACCACAAACTGCCACACTTGCTCAAGCGAATGAACTTCCACAGACGTCCCCGATTAGCTGGATCGCTTACAGATTGGAACTAACGGCTAATCCTCACTATAAACACCTTTCCTCCGCTTGAGCTCCTACTTCTGTGTGCATCTTCCTCTTTGCTAGACCCTGTCTTCCCAACAGACGTGAAAAGCGTGGAGCATCTTTGTGTGAAAGAGGAGCTGCCTCTGCATGGCTATGCTGTAGTGGGCTCTCGTAAAGTTTCCACGTCCTGTAAAATGCTGAAAGGGATACTTATTAGGGCTTTATGCGTTAGTGAACTTTATTTTATGGGATTTTAACTCTTCCCTCGTGGGGGCTGTAAGCTGGCGCTATATTCGCAGAGCAGCCCCTGTTTTCATTTGCCATGGCCCCTTATTGACTGTCCCCCAGTATCCCTCTCGCTTTCCCTCTCTCTTTCTCTCTCTCATTGTTAGTGAAATGGTCTCTGCAGGGCACCCCTACACCCCATCAATCATCATCTCCTTCATTTGCCTCCTGACAAAAGCCCAGTTTTGATGTTTCATATGCTCTCCGCTCCCCACAATTATATGCTTGCTTACCCTCTTTATAACGACATGGGAAACAATATTGCAGGAGCAAAATCGAAGCGAGCTGCTTTCTTTCTTAATCTTCTTCTGAAAATAAGCTAGGTTTCTGCTGAACATCTCACAGCGAAGCAATTATAGAGCTTACGTCCACAATAATTTTGCCTTCTTTCATGAAATTGCACGTAGTTTCATATCAAGCCACTTTTGAAGCTTTTTTTGGCCTGGTCTTTGACATGGAGAAATTTCCCACATACAGAAGGAGATGTTGGTTTTCATAGAAATGCACCTAGGTTGTGGTTGTAACTGATACTTCAGCGCAGTAGTCAGAAGTTGTTTCATGTATTGTCACACAGTGTACAGTATGAAGTCAGAGGCTACCCTTAATTTATATGATTTCCAGTCCATCCATTAAGTACAAGGCCTTCATTTTTCAGTGTCAGGACACAATGCAGAAAATGTATACTCACCAGTCACTTTATTAGGAACACCTCCTTGTTTCTACACTCAGTTTTATCTGTTCTCTGTAACATTGAGGTGCACTTTAGGGTTCTGCAGGTACAGACTGTAGTCCATCTGTTTCACAGGACCATCACAGAGCAGGCATTATTTGGATTGTGTATCTTTTGGATGGTGTTTCTGTGTGTTGTGCTAGATCTGACAGAGCAGCGGTGCTGGAGTTATTAAACACTGTGTCCACTCACTGTCCACTCTACACTCCTGGTCCATCTTGTAGATGCAAAGTCAGAGACGATAGCTCATCTGCTGCTGCACAGTTTGAGTTGGTCTCTAGTCTAGCAGCACTGCTGTGTCTGATCCACTCGTACCAGCACAACACACATTAGTACACCACCATTACGTCAGTGTCACTGCATTGACAATTTCGGGCTATTAATAAGGTTAAGAAACGAAATAAGATGTGATTTCAAACAGGTGATGTCAACAGGTGATTGTAATCATGATTTGGTACAAAGCAGTATCCACGAAAGGTCTTTGAGGAGTAAAGGTGGGCAGCGGATCTCCAGTTTGTCAACAAATGCATGAGAATTATGATGAAATGACTGAAATGCTTAAAAACAGTGTTTATTAAAGCAAGACTGGAACAGATTTGCATTTTTCTCCCTCTACGGTGCACAGTATCATTAAACGATGAGGAGGAAGGAATCAGGAGGAATGTCAGACAGCACTGCATCAAGAACCATCATTCAGCAATAGCTGATAGAACCACACGGGCCAGGGGTTACTTTGGCAAACCTTCGTCAAGCTCTACAATATGGAGTTACGTTCACGAATGGCACTTAAAACTTTACTGTGCTAAACAGATGCCTGATATCAGGCCTGATGTTATTCCAGATCTATTTAGAAAGAAATATCATCCAGACTGTTATCAGCAGCCAGCCCAAAAGGCAAGCTCTGTCATGGTATGGGGTCGCTGTGCCATTTGCACTTCTGTGATGCGGCATTATTGCAGAAAAGTGCATTGAGATCTAAGAGCAACATATGCTACCTTCAAGACGACGTCTTTTCCAGGGACGTCCAGACTATGCAAAACCACATTCTGCACACATTACAGAGGATGGCTGTGGAAGAAGAGGGTAGGGGTAAAGGACTGGCTTGAAAATGCTGTGTACCATTCGCACACCTTAAGACATGTTTGCAGGAAGAATGCAACAGATTAACACCTGATCACCTGATCACCTGAAACGATGAAGTTGACCAGAGGAAACATGAAATCCCTTGGGCTCATTCTGTCTTTCTCTTGATCCCAGTAACTCTTAACACAGTTAGTGATATTGAGGTCTGGACTCTCGGAAAGACAGTCCATTGTTCTAAAAGCACTAGCAGCTTGTTTGTTTGATTTGCAAATGTTCTTCTTTCTTGTCTATTTCCTTTTCTCATTTGCAGCTTTTTGACAGCTACCAGACCCATGGCGTAAAGTAAGGGCTTGTGTTTCTCTCTTTTCTCACAAAGATGAAAACTCTACGTACTGTTTATCTGATAGTGACAGTTTGGTGGTCTACGAGTTCTTGCAATGTTCTTTGGAGTCTGATTTTCTCCCAATCAATATTTGTACTCTGGTTTTGGAAACCTGTTCTTCACATATTTTCTTTTCTTTCTTATCCATGTGGATTCTCTTATATTATCTCCTTAGACATCTTTCTTGAAATGAATCACTTGTACTTAATGGCTGCTCTGACTGTATTTAAGAGAGTTTTTTTTTTTTTCTTTTTTTTGAGCAAGGAGTTTCCAGGTTCAGGACATTTGGTCTGCGAATTAAAAAACACAGAACAGAGGATCTGGCAACCCCTTTCCTCCTGTAAAGTCGACATCATGTACGGGGCTTAATATGTAGTTGAATGGGATGCCGTATCACTTTGTGAATTTTATTGTCTGGTAAAATAGGTCTACTCTTGTTGAAGACGTTGATGTCAGACAGGTACACAAAAACGCTTTGCTTGTTCATACGCACAAGCACACACTGCAATAGGAGAGACCTGCCAACAAATTGGGGCTTGCCACAAAGTAATCGTTTCCATATTGCATATCAAGGCTGGTTTTTGGACTAAAGCTCTATTCCGATCCCATTACGGAGTGGTATGATCGCTGATTATCACAGAATCCTTTCCAGACGGTTTGTGAAACGGTATCCGGAGACACGTTGTGATGTATACAGAGAAATCCGCTGCACGCATATACCGTAAGCTGTCATTTCATCCGTTTGTCACTGTTAATATCGCTTCTGCTGGAAGCCCACACCGCAGGCCTATGGTTTGTTCTTTTGGCCTGGCTGGCTGGCACATGCTTATATGGCATAGATGAAAGCTCCAGCAGCCAGAGCCACTGTCCCAGTGCCAGGCTTTTATAGCCTTAACCCTTTGTGCCGTAGCTAGACGTCAAGAGGTTGGAGTGTGCCAGTGTTAGCTATCGGATATTCTGGGAAAATTGCAGCAAGTGGGCAAAAGTATACTCTTAAAAATAAAGGTGCCAGAAAGTGCACCGTAGAGCACAGAAGAACAGCTTTTGCTTCCGTTAATAACTGCAGATAGTTCAAGAAAACCATCAAAACCACTCAGCTGAAAGAATCTGTAGGGAACCAAAGTAGTTCTTGCCCCAAAAAAGCCTTTTTGGCATTGTTAGTTTTAAGAGAGAAAGGCAGTGACAGAGAGAAGAATCGACAGAAGCCTTGGATGTTCCCGTCAAGTCTCAGAGCAAGTAGGTATCTGGCACCATCTCCTTTGTTTCTCCAAGCCAATATATAGCAGAAATAAGCAATGAAAACAAGATGATGGAGCCACAGCGCAGATTAAGACATTTTGGCAAAGGGTCATAAAACTGGACATTACCTAATTAAAAATAGGAGTGGATATAATGAAGACAAGAAGGGCTCTCTTGTTGGTATTGCCAAATCATAGGGCTGTCATGAGGGTGACACATAAGGAAAGTGCTCATCTATCACTATGAAAGGAAGACTGTCAGACAGAGAAGGGTGGAGAGGGAGTAATTTACAACAATGCCAATACAACATGTTTTAAAACATAATGTGCTTTGTCTGGAGACTATAGCAGCAGTCTGTTTACTCCCAGAATTAATAAAAAAGGAATAATAATGATATATTATAACATGGAGGAGGAAAAGTGTTTCTGGGAGCAAAGGATCATACCTTTATTTTGAGTGGTTGATTGTACATGATTAATAAACAACATAACAGTGAAGTAGCTGTACTGAAGCATCTGAATTGACCTAAATATCTTGAAAATGTATTGTTGGTATATTACTTACATTAAAAATGATGTATTGTTATGTTACAAAAATTCAGTTTCATATGTTCCATGTTTTCCATTAAGCAAAACCTAATCCAGCACAACTTCACCCAAAATCCATTCCTAACCTTAGGCCTAATCTTAATCTTAACCTTAATCTCCACCCAAAACCTAATCATAATATTCACCCTGCTCCGAGTCCTAACCTTAACCTCAACACAAACCTAAACTTCACCCTGGACCTAACCCTAACCTTAATCTCAGCCCAAAATCTAATCCTAATCTTCACCCTGGCCCTAACCTTAACCTCAGCCCAAAACCTAATCCCAACCTTTACCCTGCCCCCAATCCTATACCGAACTTTAATCTCAACCCAAAACCTAAACCCAACCTTCAACCTGCCCCTAATCCTAACCTTAACCATAACCTCAACCCAAAACCTAAACCCAACCTTCACCTTGCCCCAATCCTATCCCGAACCTTAATCTCAACCCAAAACCTAAACCCAACCTTTACCCTGGCCCTAATCTTAACCCTAACCTTAACCTCAGCCCAAAACCTAAACCAAACCCAACCTTCACTCTGGCCCTAATCCTAACCTTAACCATAACCCAAACCCTAATCCAGTTAAACTCTTTTGCAGAATGGTGTCAGTAGAATGTTTATCCCATGTTGCTCTAGCTGTTGCATGTTCAGTGATTTCTAAGAAACTAAATGTTCAAATAAATAATAAATAAACAAAAGTATGTGAAATATCAGTGTATATTGTTTTTGGACGTGGCAGCAGTGCTTCACTCGGTCTATCCGTTTATCAAACCTTGTGAAAAAACATGCCTTGTGAGAAAATGCTGTTAGGTATTGATGATATTTTAGTTTTTGCCATATTGTCCACCTTTTAAAATAAAGAACTTAAAACGTTAAGCAGTGCTTCTCAATCCGGCCCCCAGATGGTTCACATTGTTGCTCTAAGCCCACTCAACACAGACGGATAGAACAAAAAATGTAGACCATATGGTGGTCTCTGAAGACCGGTTTGAGAACCACTGCTTTGACCTCCGTATAATGTAAAGGTCTGATACCCGTTAAAGATTTTTCCTAGAACCACACAAAAACAATCTAGAACCACACAACCAGGAACCGTTGAGTGTACCCAGTCCGTTTGAAATTGTGTGGTTGTGCTAGGAGGGGGTGAGAGAGTTAACTAGCTCTTTAGCCAGGAAGGGGGCCTGAAGATCTTCCTGAGGACCTGTGTCATTTTATGGGTGAGGGTTTATAGGAGAACTACACCTCACTCAGCCTCTCCGTGCTAACTGCCCTAAAGGGTGGATGCAAGATACGCAGTAGTCACAGAGTAAGAAGCGGAAAGCTAAATAAACACCTCATCGTCTTCCCGTAAGGGAAACGCAAGCATGTAGCATCTGGATGTTAAGTACCGGCTTCCAATTAGAAACCTGGCCGAAAAAGAGAATGGAAACTTCCATGGAAATGCGTAATAAAGGTGCAGCCATAACTGGTAGATGTGATTTTAAGCAAACTTCTACTTTATTAAAAAATAACATTTCATGTCCAAAAGGTTGCTACCGCACATTCATTACTATGCTTAATAAAAATCTGTTTAAACCGTGTCATTAAAAGTCAGTTGTGTCGGTTTTCAGCTCGTTGGACGAACTGGCTAGGAGCAAGACTGAATTCTGTGAACACACTGATTCCAGCTCACATTCGGGCATCAGCTTCAAGTCATAAACATTAATATATTTGCATTTAAAGTATCCCTCGTAAAGAACTCGCAGTTCATTTACACTTTTAACTATACTGTCACGTGTAAACAGGGCCATTGTGTGTCTCCTAATGAGGAGACCGTGACGGCCGTGGTCCCCCCTCCCCCTGACCTGAGAACAGAGCTGAGGGGAAGCTCCCAGCTGTGGTCCAAGAGGCTCTATTTGGGTAGGTCAGAGGTTAGTGGGCTGCTCTGGCCACTGCAGTGTCCCCTGCTGTCCTAATTTTAGAAGCCTTTTTACGAGTCAGGCCTGCACGGCACAGCCCCAGGATATGTGCAGCTTTCTGTGGAGTTATGAAGTGTGAGACTGTTTGGGAGATCTGTGTTTTTATTAAATGTCAAAAGTGCGCTAACTGGTCTGATTACTGGACGGGTTGCTGGTCGGATTTAAGAACGTCAGAATATGGTCAGATATACTAAATTGCAGTGACGAATGGTGAATATTAGAGCTACGCCTGGGACATAAACATCAAAACTCAGCCTAACACTAAGATTCGGGATAGTGCTGCAACATTGGCATAAACGTTTTTTGGCATTTCTAGGAAAACCCAGACATATGATGCTTTCGAAAGACGTTTTGCTTGAAACCTGTGACAGACATATTAGCACACGCCCAGTATACAGTTGCCACCGTTTCCAGTTTCTACCAACCCATTGATTGGGTTGCCTTGCATGCGCAGTCAGTGACATATCTAAGACTTCCGGAAAACTTATAGTGACACTGTGTCTCACAAAATTGGTCCCACCTATTGAAAGTCAAACTGTGATAGGGTGATTTCTTGGTCCCTTAGTTATTCTAACACAATAGGCTTTGTTTCAGTCAAAGTCCAAGCCAAGGGGAGAGTTCACTTAGCTCTATCTACCTAAATGCCACACAGAAAAACAATTCCTGATTGGCCAGTTTTCCCCTGGGAGTTTCAGGAATTTAACCAAGAATTCCCAACCAGAGTAGTACTGCAAAACCTGCGCAGATCAAATTAAAGCATGTTTCTTTCGAATAAGTATAAAAAAAGACGTGTATTTTCTAGTTCCCAGAAATCATTAGGCCTTCTTAGAAGACCTTGAAGGCACTGAAGGTTCCCCTCAGCAAAGTGCGGCGTATTTGCCAAATGACACTTTGTTTTGTAGTTCGGGTGATTCATTTACTGGCACTTGCATTATTTATCTGCATTTAGTGAACACCTTGTGAATAGGCTGTTTATGCACCAATTAGACACAGTGAAATGTCTTCCTCCTGTATTCACATGTGGAGTGAACTGAATAGCAATGAGATGGTGCATGCGCCTGGGTGTGTGCGCATGTGCATTATGCTGCCTGCACGCTGTGTGGAGACAGATTGCTCTCTTGCGTTGCATTGACAGGTTGGGTGCTCTGGGTCTTGCCAAAGAACCTTCTCTTGGAAGACAGCTACAACTAGCCTACTGATTTCCCTCCATCTCCTGGGCTGTTTATCCCAAGTCCTTACGGGCCAGAGCTGGTAATAACTGCATCTGGGTATGCTGTAGTGGCTCGAAAAGCTGGACGATGTATAGGCGTGACATAAAGGACCACACACATGCTTAGTCTGTGTCGTGGACATGATTATCAGTGGATGGATCTATGGGGAGGAACTCCTTGACGTTATACAGGACCCTGAAGTGCCTCAGAGGCAATCAGGCAGCTGTTGTTCCTGAAGGGATACTTTATCCACGCTAACATCACTAAGCATTAGCATTAGCACCAGCTAGCATTATGCATCTTCAGTCGTGCTAGGTGGTTTTGTTTAGCATTCACCTTTAGCCTTTTTAGTGGAAGGATTGCTTTAGGAGTAGCCCTACAAAACCAGAGGATTACATGAGGCCTAAATGACCCTGCCAGGCATGTGGAGAACACTGTAGCGTTACTGGCGCTGGGTCAGTTTACATTTAAACCTCTCGAAGCATAGACGAGTGCTTCAAGTGAATGTTTTCTGTTTTCAGGAAGGTCAAACAGCTTATGCAAAATATTTCACTGGCGTAAAATAGTCCTTAGAATCCATTCCAAATTCCTGCCATGCACAGCTGTGCAGATTTTGTCTTGTTCGCATCTAGCTGAAATAGGCGGAAGTGGCCATTTGCAAAATGATGATTGGCCAGTCAGGGTCATCCTTGAATGCTACTTCCGCCATCAAGTGAAGGAAAAACTTTGACGACTCATATAACAAACCTGCAGTGAGAATGGCACTGGCGGTCACATAGTAATTAGACTAATAGAAGTTAAAAGGTGTGAATGAGGAATGAGTAACTCAAGCAGGTCCTGTAATGGCACTTTTTCTTATTCTTATGCTTACTTTTATTTCTTTTAAAATGTCATTTTATTATTATATTTTATTTAATGATTTTAATGATTATATTTTAATGTTTTTTAAATGAATTATTTTGCTTTTATTTTGTTTTTCTTTGTATCTTCACCCTTTTATGTAAAGCACTTTGAATTGCCCTTGTGTATGAAAAGTGCTATACAAATAAACTTGCCTTGCCTATCCTTAGTGTCTGGTTAGAAAGTGTGGGATGTGGAAGTCCGTACTTATGGGCAATGGCAGCATTAGTAACCAGCCTGGCCTAGGCGAGTACTGTATTACAAGTAATTTTATCATATGTTGTCTAACAATAAATAACATTACAGGGTGATATTAATTTTGCTGCAGACAATTAACAGTTAAATTGGACTTTATGGTCTGTAAGGATGTCAGTCTGAGCTGAACGTTTGATGCACATAGCAAGGGAGGCAGGATTTGTTAGGATTGGTCTTTGGCTTCACTACATTTTGCAATTCACGCAGCGAGTAAAACAAACATTCTTCTAGTTTCTTTGTCCGGTAGACTTTGCCCTATGTCTTTATTAATAGGTCTTGTTCAGATGCAGATGATTTAGCAAGGTGGCATCTACCAACTGTTGTGTGCTTTGGCAGATTTACCTACAGCTATGATGTCACCTAGACATTTCCTGACACCTAGTACACAGAGAGAGAGAGAGAGAGAGAGAGAGCAGCTTGGCGGAGCTTCAAGCTGTCACAGTCTGGTCTACTTCCTGTCCGCTCTGTCCTGAGATCATCCTTCAGCAAACATGACGGACAGCAAACATGACCAAGCCTTCCACCTGTAACAGAGAGAGAAGAAAAAGAGATAGAAGTGGGAAAGGAACCGAGGAAAGAGAGTCTGAGCTCGCCGCTAAAGCACCTCGCAGAGTAGACTGTAATTTTAGCGCGTTAACCACAAATGCACCAATGTTTATTCGCTGTTTCAAATGACTAAAGATTGATTTCATTCTCATGTCATAATTCATTGCCTTGAGGTCACGTCACTGAGCTCCGCGCTATGCGCTTCAGGCCAGAGATACTGTTGTTGTGGCCTTGGGTCATGGGTTTTTTGTAACATGCCAAAAGTAATATCTATTCCACTTACGGACTGCAGCTCCAAAATTTCCTGTCAAACTCTGTTTTCCCTCCCGGTCGTAAGTCTTCTGAGTCAGGGAAGTCCGACCACCTAGTCAAATGTTGTCTTATGCGTGTGCATGCTGCAGGTCATGCGCCGTGTTTATGTAATAGCGACTGGGGTGGAAGGGTGGTTATGGGACAGGTGCTGCTATTTGGCTTTCCCTCCTTTCTCTGCACAAAGACATAGAACAAGTAGACTCCACCTGACCCGTAGCCCCAGAGCCAATGAGAACCTGAGTGCTGGGGGAAGGATCACAGCGCCTGTCCCATCCGATGCTCTGTTGCTGAAACCTGTCAAAATATCCGTCCCTTGCGCAACTGCCCCTACGCTCCTCAGCCCCAGCCCGGACATGCGAGGCAACGGCAACAAGACCTCTCCGGTAATTTCCAGAAATCTGTCCAAATTGCTTAAGTCTTAAATTATCTTTAATTGGCTGCTGTGTTGGGTTACTGGGGGTTGCTCCCAATCATGGCTGAGGCAGCCTGAAAGGCCCTAGTCATTTCCAGCTGTTTAATGACAGCCAAAACCAAGGCTTACCAGCAGCACGCCAATTGCCAAAGGTTAACACGGATGAATATCAGTTCCCTGCAAGGTTTATTTTAATAAACGGCTACAGCGGAGGGGGGAGGTCAGGTGCGACTCAACAATAATTTTGGCGATGAGTGCTGTTGATTCTTGTTTAAGATTACTAGCACTGCTCAATTTACGGTTTGGTAATCCTGATCTTGGACTTTGCAATACGGGTATCGCAGAAGGCTGTGATAACGCACCACTGTGACCAGTTACAGTGAGATGTGAGCATATTGATCTCAGTTCCAGATAAGGGTTTTAGGTGAACTACGATATTCAAGTAACCCAACAATGGGAAATGTTGTTTGTGAAAATAATACAGGCATTATTTGCATTTTTTTTACCACGTTGCAAGGTCTTTTGCAATACTCATAATTTTTTGTTAATATTAATATTAAATATTCATATTGTCCAGGCTGTATTCCATCATATAGTCTACATTAATGACATGATTAATTTCAGTTATTATAATAATCGAAAAATAATAATTCTACCTCTGTCTGGTTTTCTTCTAATATATGGCCTCATTCAGACGCATCAATAAAGAAAGGAATTTCATTTCAGGCCGTCAAATGCGATTTGGGGGCTATGAAAAAAAACGGCCAGTCGTATCTCCAAGATGTCAGCAGGCCCCTCACCTTATAGAGCATGCCGGGTTGATCTCTGTTTTAATTCCTGACCCACCTGCAACGTGAGGACTGGAGGGACCACTCTGTCAGCCTCTCAGCCAGGGGGTTCCTATTACCACACGGCTTACGGACTTATGCCAGAGAAACAGAAGCCTTCTTTGTGATTAAGCAAGGAGTGTTAGGGTCGAAAGGCAATCAGCAGAGTGAAAGAATACACCAGCCCAAATCGGACCTGCTGAATTTATTGGAAAACGTATTAACGTCTGCTTTCTGCGGTGGGCCTCTGGATGCAAAGGAGCCAGGATCGGCATCTCTTGCTGAACTGAGATTGAGAAAAGTCAGGGAAGGAGAGAGAGAGAAAGCATCATAGAGGTCTCGGACTGTAGCCTCAGACCATGTGCTAACTTCATTCTATCTATCACGGCTACATGGTTATAGGAAAGGGAGACACCACTGATGACTTTTCCCTCATACATTCCTAAAAATAAAAGTGCCCAAATGGGGTCTTTAGAGTACTGCTGCTGAAGAAGCACATTTGATTCCCTAAAGAACTTTACAATGCTGCAATGGATTAAAGAACAGTATTTGTAAATGAGATCTGTGAGTGTGAGGAACCTTTTTAAACCACCACGAAATGTAGATGTTCTATACCAATTAAAGGTTTTCCATAAACCAGATGTCCAACCAAAAAGCCAGTTCAGAACTTATATTTCTAAGACTGTAGGAACTTCTAACATCGGTGCACGAGCTGGAAGACCACCAAAACTGTCACCATCTGAGAAATTCTGCTGGTGTTCTGTATGTCCTTCTGCTGTGGGAGAGTTATTAGAAGTTTAGAAGTTAGAACACCAATAACGATCAGCTAGGAATTTTTAGAAAGGTCTTTAATAATTATTGATTGATATTAAAGGGTCTAAAAAAAGATCGATCCTCTGGTTTGATGAGTGCCAGGAGGGCTGTGTAGTTTTGGCTAAATTGCATTTACATAGTTGTTGAACCGAATGAACAGGATAATTCTACAGTTTTAGTCTCAGCTTTTTATCAGCTTCTTATGTCCCCACCAGCTCTGGAGTTCTGGAATAACAGAATTTCAAAAGGAAAAACAAATCATGAATAATGGACAATTAAGTGACTTTTAATCTGTGATATTATTAAATAAAACAAACTAAAAGAATCACGTTTCTTGATAAAAAGGTTTTGTTGATTTTTTTTTATTTAATTACATGAAATGACAAGTATTCTGAACACAGTGGAAGGTAATTAAATTACATTACTTTGATATCGTTGCTGTCCAAAGAAAAACTTTTACTTTTAGGTATAATTTGAGCACAGAAGCTGCTGTTTACACTGTGTGAAAATTTCCAAGTCTGGTTCCATTCACTTACATTAAAGCTAAATAAAGTTTCCCCCTTTCCTGTAAAGTTACCATTTTGGAGATCCATGTTTTCCTATATATTAATTATTTGAATTAGATAGAAATTACATTTTTTTGTCAGGTAGTCTGAAAATATTTTTACCCCAGTGTTACCCCCCAACCCTAATTGTTGAGTGTTCTGTGTGGTTTTGTCTTAAATATAAAACCACATATCTCCACTGTACATGGTAACTTTACAAGAGAAGAGAAAAATAACATTCTGAACATTCTAATGGCAGATGATGTAACAGTATGTTTTTATTTTTTCAGGTCCGTTCACCATAACATTTTAACACAATGCAAAAGCTAACAGGGATTCCATTATCCAAAATACATTCATAAAGACATAAATGGAGGTTTTCAAGTGACAACAACATGTTTTCTGCTCAGATCCTGATGAATAACTTGTATATAACCTGTAATGCCAGTGTTGATTGGAGAATGAGTAAATGATGGGTGGTCACTGACCCTTGCACGGTCGTGTGTACAGATGAATTACACAGTCAAACAGTCTATATAAATTCTATAATGATGAATCTTTAGGATTCTTTCTTCTGACCATTTTGTGAGCAAAATAAATGACTTTAAGAAATTTGGTCATGGGACTTTTAAGGTTCAAAGCAACTGCCGCTTATAGCAAGCAACAGCTTTGGGATAAACAACAACTTACTATTATTAAAACATGAAACAAATGTGGTTCTATTTTTGTTGGTCCATTCGTAATAAAACATTCATGTACATTTTAAACAGTAATTCAATTTTTATTATTAAAAGCAAGAAAAAATGGAGTTATTGTGTGTGTGTGCACGTGTGTGTGTGTGTGTGTGTGTGTGTGTGTGTGTGTGTGCTTGTATGTTTGTCTCTTCTCCCCTCCTCCCCTCCTCCTCTTCCTCCTCCTACTCCAGCCTTTGTGTGCCCAGGTGGGCTTTTCTCAGAGCAGCTCCCGTGAAGCCGTGAGAACGCTCGGCCGCGCTCTCTCTCTCCCTGTGCTGGCCTGATTTATTTCCCCTCTCACTGCCATCTCAGCAAACAGTGAGCCGCCTCCATATTGATCCGGATCTCCTCCGTTTCCATGCTGCTCTCTTGCTTTTGTGCCCGCCCCCCCGGCAATCCCCAGCGAGCTGCTTTAAATCACGCAGGCCTGACGTTTGCTTAATGTCTAATTAGCTATGGGTGGGCATGGGCTTTGATTATAGGAAGTGCCTAAGGGAGGGGGGGTCACAGGCAGCACCGTTTCGACCAAAACAGAACCCGACTGATCAATCATGAGGCCTGACACTTTGTTTTGTCCTGAATTTTTGGACCATTGCTGCATCTGAGCCATTCCCCTCATCATCAGTGGCCTAATGAAATCTCCTGCTTTATTCTCTCTCTCTCTCTCTCTCTCTCTCTCTCCCCCCCATCGCTCTCCCTCCCCCTCTCCCTCCCTCTCTATCTATTTCTGGCTCAATTCCCAGGCTGTCGCGTGCAGTATCATACAGAATTGGAATTCCACCCCTCTATATGCAACCATAAAGAACATGTGAGATTCCTCTGCTGTCTTCATTCTTCACTCATGTTTTCCTGGTAAGGAATAATGACATCATACTGAAGAAATTGTCAGGATACAGCTATAATCTCGACTGTAACCATCTGGCATCCATGCAGTTGTCGTATTATGTTTCTATTCGTCCTATAGACACTCTATTCTCTGTTTTTCTGTAAGTCTGATATGTCTACACTTCCTCGTATCCGCACTTCCGTGTGTTATTTTGTATTGGTCCGATACGAATCAGAGTTCAGCATGGCCAACAGTAGTCTCAGCCACAGACACTCTGTCCATCATATACTGCTGTATTTCACAAACGACTGTTTGTGTCCAGACTGACTGGTAAATTTTTGTGTCAGTCAAATTTCATTTTCCTGCAGTAGAAGGCGGTTCTTGACCACGTTAAGCTTCCAGACTCCCAGTAGAGATTTTGGCATTGTGAGACTAGACCTTACATAACTGACAATGTCAAATCAGGAGGTGAGAAAGAACAGTCAGTCTATAAAACTACTAAAGATATAAGTATTGTTTTGATATTGATATCTATCTATCTATACTGGGTATAGAAGTCAAGCAGCAAATGTATGTAAATATGTGACTGTAATTTCCCATATCATTCCCTTTCACTTCTTCAGCTAAAATGATAAAATGAATATGCATACAGTATATAAGCTTTATATAACTTATATAATATATAAGTTTCTCATTTATTCATTGTTAATTCATCTACACATATGCACACCTTTTCAGCATACAGCAGTTTAGCCCCAGGCACAATAACCAAAAAGTATGTTTAATTCTAAGCGATAAATAATAATGATATTTTTGGTAATTAAAACCACACAAATGTTATAAGTGGACCTCACTGGAAGATAATTAAATATGGATCCTTTATTAATCAGTACTACTGCTACTACTGTGAATAATAATAATAACAATAACAATAATAATAATAATCAAAGGTGAGAAGCAGTTTTTACAATTATGTTTTGCATAAATTATATTATTGGAGTAAAAATTGATACCTAAAAGTGAATAAAGTTGTGTCTAAGATTAAAGTAATAGAATGAATTGGCCTGGAGTTACCCTTATTACAGCGATGGCGGCACCTGATTAGGAGTAACAAAGATAAATCCATGTTTCTCCGGTGAACACATTCGAACTGGGGACTGGGTTGAAGCGGAGTCCTTTTTCGTCGTGTGTCAGACCTGACGCACTCCTGTGAGGTGGGAATGAGTGATTTCGGCCATTGCTTTATTAGCCTCTCTTTGGTTTCCTGACTGATGCCCGAACACTGGCCAGATGGCCCGTACCATTACTTTTCCCCAAATCCTGTTACTCCTGTTACTACTTTTTTTCTCAATGGTGGGATTAGGCCTGCCAGCTCCATAACAGCCCAGCTTACGGAGATGACGTGTCACAATGACACGGCGATGACAAAAGTGTACAGAGGGGATTAGAGAGTCTCTCTCAGTGAAACAGAGAGGGGATTCATTGGTGTGGTCAGTTGCTGCTCAGTTGAATCATTCTTTTACAGCTTGGACATTTGTTGTTTCTATATTCACTTTTTTATAGTATAAGCTTATGGGCATTGAAAATTCCCCTGTATTAAATACGGGAAGATAATAAAAGGTTTCTCACAATTTTCATTATGTATAGTGCTGTACTGCACGACTGGCACGGCGCAGCAATATTTGCAGTAAACAGTGAAAAAGTGAAAAAGTGCTACAGATTTTTACCTTACGCAAATGAATCTGACCGCCATATTGAGTTCAGCCAGTTGGGCAAAGGTAGACCAGTCTGTAAATATCAGCTTATCCAAAACCTTCTCAGAAAGTAAAGTAAATAGCAATCACTGTTTTTCTAATGGCTTTTTTCTCTCCGGCATGTTTGACAGAACTGTTGACAGTGAACTTTTAGGGGGAAGATGTTTGTTTCTGTGTAGTTTACATCAATCAAGAGAGAGCTTGTAGGTTACCTGCTAATATGGCTAGCTTGCTAGTGAGATTGAACAAGTTAACTACTGTGTGGACATTGTGGACGACTGATATACTTTGTGAAAAGTTAAAAGCACAAGGCATTGAAAATAAACACGTCTGCATTTTCTCACTGTAAACTTTAATACTTAATACTAAATGAAAATAAGAAACAGCAAACAGTGCAGAAATAATCATAATAATATTTAAAAGAGATTTTAGTCAAAACTTGATGAGGGATGTGTATTCTAAGTATGTGAGTGAATTATCTACTATTTTTGAGTCAGTGTGTGACAGGTTAACATGTAAAGACCTAAGACATGCTCTAAAAGACTCCTCTCAAATCCATCTCAGTCCTTCTGACTTTTAAATGGTTAGGTTTCACAGGCTGCCACGCAGCAGCAGCACATGCACAACATATTTTAGTGTATTCCGTTTTTCTTCATACTCAGTAATGCTACTTCTTCCATTTCGTCAATCATATTGCATAGTGCTGCTTTAAAATATGAGCTTCTGGGACTACAGCGCAAAAGCTTGTTTACCTCTTGTCAAATGACATGTTTTTTGGTTGTTTACCGCTTTTTCTTTTTTTCAAAACTCGGTAACACAGTTAGCAGAACAACCCTGTGTTTGCACCAAACCATGAATAATTTGCTTGACTGAATACAGTATACAGTCAGTGAAGTTCTTTTCTCACTCAACCTTTAGCAACATGGCAAATGCTTATATACACTATTGTAAAATTTAACTCCAGACCATAAACTGCAGATCAGTTTGTCACCAGCACTATATTTGTTAAATGAAAGCGACCAAAATGATAATGGCTATGGAGACACAAACTGCTGATTGAATGTATTTATCCCCTTAAAATCCCAGACTTATTATATACTAAGGCCCAATCCCATTTCTTATTTTTACCCTTACCCCTTAATTTCGAGTGTAACCATGCCCCTTGAAACTGAGTTAGAAGGGGCGGTGGTTGAAATCTTCCCCCTATGAAATGGGACAACCCTTCAAGAACCGGATACGTCACCAGTTGTTGTCAGCGACTTTTAGGAAATGTATGGGCGCTTGCGATTCATTCACAACTTCAGTTTTTTACACATCAGTCAATCTAACGAGTCACCAAATAAAAAAGACACAAACAAAAAACTACATAACTTCATTAACAGGCTGCTAACGCTGCTCTGTAGGCGATCCTGCCGGTCTGCTGTGACAGCAGAGGAGGGTAAAGTTCAGCTCCTCACTGCTTAAACACATTTAGGGGGATGACAATTATTTATTATCGCCACCAAGAATTCTTCGGGGATATGAAGCTGAACTGAGCTTTTTAATCGCCAACTTCATGATCAAATTTCTCCGTTCCACCTTAAATGGTGCAGCAACCCCAGGTACCAGAACGTAACTGCTGCACCATTTAAGGTGGAACGTGAAATTTGGCTAGGTAGCGCCGAGACATCAGCATATTACTAGCGATTTTCACGCGCGTTATGATGAAAATGACCATAAAACACTTTTACAATGGTGATCTTACAGTACAGCAGCTTTTAACACAGAAAATATTTACATTTATGGGTCTCTTTGGTCGCTTGTGCAGCCGTCTTACCGATGATTCGCAGGGCATTCTGGGAAATTTCTCTTAACACTCCGTTTGAAGTGTGCCTCTGAGAAATCTGTTTAAAAGAGTTGATCTGTCCTAACGTCAAAAGTTGTTGGTGTTCTTCAGGTGATTGCAACTTAAAATGTATTCTTGCTATAAAGACACATCTGGTGTTGAAGGTTTAATGGAATTAGCTCATTTATGGGATTTTGCTTATTTGCTTATATGAGATGTTTTGCAGAACTGTTATGCTGCACCTCTGCCCCTTTTTAATGCACACTTACATTTAACATATTGGGGGTGAAATAGAGCATAAAATGTGTCCTATGCAAAAGTTATAGCATATTTTATATTTAATGTTTCATTTCTTTTCCAAAATGTTACATCCTTGGGGGTATTCCAACATTTATATATGACCCTAAAGTTCAGTCATTTCATAACTGTTTATTATCTTTACCTTTACCTTACAGGTAAAGTAAAATTAGAGTTTTCTGATAACGCAAAACACAAAAATGCCAAAATTTCTTGGGTATAATCCCATTTTAGCAGTGTTCCTTACTTACGGTGTTGTGGAACTCTGAAGCATGGTCACCTGATGGATCCCACAGTCCTCACTGATGGATAAATGTCAATCATTGCAGCCTTATTGAAAGCAAGGTGAAGAGGTCAGCTCACTGACCAGATGACAGTGTGCTGTCAGTTGAGGCTAATTGTGGGCCTGTAGCAGTGTCTTGTGATTATCGAAGGAGTTTTCAGGAGATAGCTGGAGAAGCTCAAGTTTCTGACTTCTTTCTCTTTGCCCAGGAGTGTGTGTGCACATGTGTGTGACCAAGAGCTCATCACCATTGTGCCATGGCAGAACAAAGACTCCCATTTTCTTCTGTTCACAGTAAATTGTGCCCCTTTTAGGAGCTACCCTTAAATAAAGGTAAGAGAAACCAACACTAAAAGTTGATGGTGATGACGCACATCAAAGTTGATTTGATTGACACTGTTATTAGTTTTACTAAAAAAAAGCCAGTTATATAGAAATTAAACAGCGATTTTAAAAAGTTGAACCACCAATCAAGTTTTGGATGGAAACTAAACAAGTTAAATTCTTGAAATACCCCGCAGGGAATTAGCACTAATATGAAATGAACAAATAATCAACCGGTCTTGTTTTGGTTTCCAATGGATGGAACCAATTTTGTGGGGAAAAATTGTCAGTTAAAGCCTTCTAGAAGTTCTAGATATGTCACTGACTGAATATAAGCAGGGGCCTAATTAGTGCAACTAACTGTGAGACTGCTAAAAACATATCATCACTGTCCAAAGAAAAACATGTATCTATTTTTGGCGATTTTCACTTTTATTCATTATTTTGTATTTTGTATGTTTATATTATGCCGTTTACACTGTGTGAAAATTCCATGAGGAATGGACAAACAGAAATGGTCCCAAAACTGCTTGGAAAAACATCTGGTTCCATTGACTTACGTTAAAGGTAAAGAGGTGTTTGTCCTTTCGTGTGAAGCTGCCATCTTGCAGATACTTGTTTTTTCATGGACCGTGAGGATTTACTAAAATGTCTTTTACAAACATCAAGTAAAACATTGTCTTTGCATTTGCACTTATTGAACTGCCTTTTTCAGTCTCACCTTAAACGTTCTAGCAGTTACATTCTGGTGCAACAAATTTTCCACCTTCCCACCATAAACCTGTTTAATTAGAGATTAAAAGGGGAGAAATGAGCCGATATTCCCATCTGAAGAGGCTGTGACAGATGTGAGTCAGAGGCATTTATTTCTTTCACTGTAAATATAGAACTGCTCCGTGTAAGTGCCCACTTTTGCTTGATACAAGACTTCAGCTGCTCAGCACTCTGTAGTTGTTGTTGTCTGATTCTCCTCTTTATAATGAGCCATACATTTTTAATAGAAGATGGATCTGGACTGCAGGCAGGCACTTGGTGTTTATGAAGCCTCACAGTTCTAACACATGAAGAATTAGGCCTGGCATTGCTGTCTTGCTGATATGGACGTCCTGGGAAAAGATGTTGTGCTTTTGAATGTTTCCTAAAAATATTGATGATAAAAGTCCAGGCTGATACAATCTGTATGGTCATTTTCGTCTTTGGCCCAGAGAACTTGACGTCTGTTTTTCCAAAAAACAAGCTGAAATGTGCGCTCATCTGACCACACCACACATTTCCACTGTCTTTCGGACCATCTTGATGAGCTCAGGCCCAGGGAACTCGAAAGCGTTTCGGCATAAAATTGATGTATGGCTTTGTTACGTAATACAGTTTCCAGTTTCATTTCTTGATGCAGCGCCGGACCGTGTAAAGTGGCAACAATTTAATGACGTACTTATGAGCCCTTGTGGCTATATTTTACAGAGCAGCATGACAGTTTCTCATGCAATGGTGCCTAAGGGTTTGAAGGTCATGCTTATTCAATAGGGTTCTGCATGGCTTAGATTGTACAGTCATGTTAGGAATTTGGGCTGGGCAAGTTTACAGTTTATACAGAAGTAGTAATTGATTGTTGTACATGATTAAAGAGTAGAAACAAGGATGGTCACCTTGTGAGAGGGCATTCATTTTGTCAGAAAGTAAGACAGGAACACACACTCTCTCTCTCTCCCTCTCTCTCTCTCTCTCTCTCTCTCTCTCTCCACATCCCTGAGTTCCATTTTGTATCTTCTATGGGGGGTCCCCTTACAGAACCTGACTTCAGTTTAGCCCATCGCAGCTTCATTTAATGCTTCCTTTCAGTTCCTTTTTATCCTCTTCTTTCATTTGACTGCTCACTGCCACCCATGGCTTTATCCTGCATGTGCTCGTCATAGAGCCACTCTGGATGTGTGCTCAGTCTCTCCTTGACTGCGTGACCCACTCTGCTCAACAGGCTAATGACTATAAATATGGAACAATAGGCTGGACGCAGTGGGAATAGTGCTGGAGAGCCATTTAGCAGGTGCGTTCCCACCCCCATCCACTCTCAAGAGTGCGTTCCCACGCCCGTCACCGAGATGGCCCACGAGCCCCAGAGAGTCGCCCCTGAATCGCCATCGAAAGCTCAGGTATCGATCAATTAATGGCGGAAAAAAGGGGCCCTACCGTCGGTGGGGTCCTGCGGCCTCCGTTCCTGTGACACTCAGCAAACGTTCATTTGCAACTTTATCTGTAAGAGGCCCCCACCAGGCAGCTTTGTGCTGGGGAGAGATGCTATCAGGAGTGGATGTGAGAACCGGTCCAACCTTTTGTCCAGCAGTCGAAGCCCGGTTGTCTCCAATGAGGTCACTGGAAAAGAGCAGCAGGGGAAAACCTGGCTTTTGTTATCCACCTGAGAGAAAGACGTTAGTTTGGCCCTACCTCAGAATGTCTTTCGATCTGGAAGCCACTCTGTCTTTGTTTTCTGAAAGTGCCATTAGCTGCTACAGGTTACTGTTTGACATTCCTGCCCTATCAGCTTGTTTGCTCATACAGACCGCGGCAGATACGCAGGCATTGATCGCTGAAGCCCATCTCGGTTAGCCACATTCTTGATTTTGGGAAACAAACTCTATGAGTATGTTGCATACCCTTTACATCAACTACTCACGGTTGTTTATTTCTTTTTCCATCGTATCATGCCAATGCCATTGCTTGTATATTCCTGGTGCTATCTTTTCCCAGTGGAACCATTAGCAACCAAGAACAATCCTTCTAATCCTTATAAAATACATTTTCCACTTCTTTCAGACTCATATGCCATTGATTAAAGGATGACTCAACGGGTTTGAGTCTGCACTTCTGACTTTTTTTTTTTAACTTTGGTGCCAAGAAATTAAGAACATGGCAAAATGTAAATGATTTATTTTTGTGTTGCAAAAGAAACATGATAACTTTTCATCAAATTCAAATAATAATAAAATACTTACAAACACAAATGTGGTATGAATTAGAAGTTTAGAATTCATGCATTTGACCTTCTCTGGATGTTTGAATGAGTTACAAGTGAGAAGCCTTTAAAGCTCTTAAGAGTTTTGCAAAGTTTTTCCTCTGTATGTTCAAAAATAAGGACTGACTCAAACAGGAACTAACAGAACGTGTGGTTCTAGTTTATTTTCTATTTGCATGAGAGACGGCTGAAACCACCGCAACAGCAATTGATGAATTAATATTCATTTTTTGCCTCTCTGAAGCATCTAATTTGGTTAATTGTATGGTAACTGTCTGCCGTTTTCCTGCATATGTTCCCTTTTAGGGCCTAAAAATATGTCCGGACAGGATTTCTAAATCAGCAAAATGTCTGGGATTTGGTTTGTGCTTCGTACAGTCATTGTGTGCACCTTGGTATTGCTTTGTACATGCACGGCTGACCGAACTGCTGTCCTGTGATATACAAATGAATGCACAGTCCCAGTTTATGTCACTATGTGTATGTACTAAATGTCAGTTTGAATATTTCTTAATGACACTGATAAACTTCCAGAGCTAACTTGGTTGGTACAGAACTGTCAAGCTCTTTCTTTAGTTTGGACTGTTTTAGCATGTGAACACTCCACCAGTATTCGGGTCCGCACCAAATAACTGAGCCATGTTAATTCACAAGGTGTTTGCTATCTATGGCTGAACCCGGTTGGCGTGCAGGTCAAAACAAGCTGCGTTCATGAATTTATTTAAGGAGACATGTTTGCTGCATTCTCTTTTTTGGAAACAATACATTTTGCCCCACCACTTTTGGAGGTGTGGTGCCACCCCTGTATTTGACTTGTGAGTGTCAAATACAGGCTCTAGTGACCTAGAAGCTATAACATGAGTGCCACAAAACACAGAACTGGAGCTAGAGGAGAGAGTGCCTCGGGCAAAAGCTGAACTATTTTATTTCATTGTTGTTGGACAAAAGTTGAATGGAAAAACTCAGATTATCTGGCCATAATGGAAATGAAGGCGTTTGTTATTTGTCATGTTAAAGAGTAGCTGTTTATGCATCGATAACATGGTGGTGTGGATGCATTAGTCAACCATTTACACCTCTACCCCCACCCCATACACATTGCCTCGGTGCCCCAGCACCAACCTTCCCCCCACTGTGTCTGTCTTCCCCATGCCGCCATGTTGCCTCAAGTGCCCTCTTTTTTGAAAACCAAAATATGGCCACCCTAGCACGTAACACTCCATCCTCTGGGGTCCCAGACTGGTGCTTCTTTTACTCTACTTTTATAAACCTTAACTTAATCTGCTTCTACATCCTGACTGCGGCACTCAGCACTTTAATATACATGTACAACTCCACACGATGTAGGGTTTACAGGTATGTAAGGTATGGGTGATAGAAATATGAAATGTTGGGGAATGGTGTCAGGCACTGTGCACTGTAAGCTACTGTAACCAAAAAACTAATTCCTTGTGTGTGTGAACATACTTGGCCAATAAAGCTCAATTCTGTCACACTTTGGGGTTTCCCCTCTGTCTCCGATCCCCGGAACTCCATCTCCCAGAATCCGCCACGTCACTGTCATGTGTCCCTCGCCTACCAATCCCATCTCGTTTCCTTGATCACCCGAGTTCTGATTTTACACACCTGTTAATTATTTACTCTGTTTGCTTATATACCCCTGGTCTGCCTCTCAGTCTTTGAAGTATTGCGAACTTCCGTTGCATACCGAGCGGTCTATCCTTGTGATCCTTTCTGGTGTCCAACTCTGTTTGATCTTTGGCTCGTCCCTTCTCTTCTGCCCTCTGATTTTGGTTGCCCTGTTCTGATTGCTTATTTGGTTTTGGCTTCTGCCTGCCTCTTCGTATATGACTTTGCTTGTCCCCTGTACTATGTTCGCTTGGATTCTGTTTTTGAGCCTGATTGTCAACTAGTTTGATAAACCCAGCCTTGATTTTAGCTCAGTGTGGGTCAATCAGACTTTGTCCAGCGTGAGAAATTCTGATTGTGATTCTGATTGTGATACATGTGTGTAGAGCCAAAGACAGCTTCATTTTTCCTCTTGAAAATGTGATTCATTGGCTCATCTTAGTTTAACCCAAGTTAAAGAAGTTTAATGGACTCTTCCATACAGGCATATACATGAAAGTCTGTTCAGAATCATATGCCTTCTCAAGCACAGCTCATTGGAGCTATGGAGGCTTGCATAAATGCCAGTGATAATTATCACTTCTGTGGACTCTATGCAAAATAATAATTATAAAAAGGCCAATCAACATGTCAGCGTAGAATTCTAGTTTAGATTTTCAACTTATTGGCCATGTAATAGTGTTGGTGACTTTCAAACCTGGATCTTCAGTATGAATATGGGCGTGACCGGGGCTGGTTCGGAAGACTAGTGGCAAAGTCATATTAACAGTCAATCACCTTCTCACGAGTTGAATGGAAAAAAATGAGGGGGCGGAGTCGAGAGGTATTCATTATAAGAATAAATTCAACATTTAACTAATTCAGCACATATAATCTCACTTCAAAAACATAGCCCTTATTTGGCCAGGTGAACATTATGAACCCTGTTTTCATTTGTCACCCCAGTTAATTCTCTGGGTTTAACCGGCCCACCCCATTTTGAAAGTTGTCCCTGGTTGGTGGCAGAGGGGTGACTTGTGTGTAGCTGCCAGGGAGCAAAGCAGCTAACCTACCATAAGCAGTAAAAGCACCATAGCGAACATAACAGTTATATTAAACAAATGCATGCTCAACCCAACATAGTGCTACACATTGACCTGTTGCAAAAAAAGTGTAGGCAACTGGACAGGTTGCCAGCAGCGGGGTCCTTGTGCAGCTGCAGTTAGCTGTGCAGCCAACAACAGTTCAGCTAGCAATCTGGCTAACTCATCTGAAACAGACAGTAAAAGCAGATCTAATTAAAGAAGGTGAGATAATACAGTCTCCTGGCTGACTGTGCATCATGGAGTCTCTCTTCCATGCATTTATTTTTAATTAATGGAATAGAAATGGTCAAAGGTTCATACTTAGACACTTCTTATATTAGCATTTCCTCAGTATAGGTGAGGTTCAGGGGACCTATATGATAGCCTCTTGCTTCGGAGGTCAACACAGCCAAAGCAGTAGAAGACATTGGTAGAAGACATGAACTGGTGTGTCAAAGTTCATCAAAGTGTACCTTGATCCAGAAGTGTGCCGTGAAATCACTCATCATGAATTCCGTTGAAATGAATACAATTTCGCTCATGAATTTTTGCTGGCGAGTGCAATGTGACTGGGCCTTTACCAAAGACAGAACCGAAAGAGCTGGTGCCATAAAACTGGAACCTTTGGTACTGAACTGATGGCCAATGGAAAAAGCACAGGTCTAGTTTTTATGGTGCCAGAAGTTCCGGTACTTTGTGCCGTGGAAAAAAAAACGCCCTCGTCAATTAAGAGTGCTTGTTTTGCCACAGAGTAGTACTTTCTTGTCACATGCACAGCATACACCACCCATTCCTCATGGATTTAGGTAGTTCTGAGAAAGTACAAAGAAAGCTAACATGAAGTGTAGCTAATCTGAAATACCAGCCTAGTTTGTTGCCGTCAGTATTGCACTGATCCAAACAAGGCTTTTCAGTGTAGACTCCACAAACTCTTACTTTATCATGAATGCCTGGATGATTACATTAACATCAGCCCATTAACAAAACAGTATCAAGTTTGGATTGGCACGGCTCTCTCTCTCCCTTCTGTCCTCTCCCCATTGCTTTCTTTGACCAATCATGGAGAGTGATTGAGCAAAAGGCTATAATTAGCATTAGCTGTTAACAGAGGGGCCACCAGGCTAACCTGTAATCACCTGTGTTGTTCATGCAGTGGGGCTGCAGCTAGCTCCCACCCCCCCCACCCCTCCAAAAGACCAAAGGAGAGACTGCAACAGTAAACAAAAGACCTCTATTGAGCTGCCCCACTCTCCAGAGCTTTCAATAAAGCCCACAGCCTTACATGTGCTGGGCTTACTGTTGTGATGACAACAAGGGTTGATCCACTCTCAAACCACCTGTGACACTGACCCTAAACACGACCTTTTTGACCTCGATCACTTCCGCTCAGGAGCTGGACAGTGGCTGATACTACCCACAGTGCCCTAGTGCCAAAACAGCCTTAGAAATCTAGAGATCGTTTTGATGTAGCATAATTATAAAGAATTATGATATGCTATGATTAATATGTACCTATGTAGCAACGATCATTTAATTTGGATTAGCATTTAATTCAACAGCTATTTTTCAGGGTTTTTTAAATTTATTTTCATGTAAAAAATGTGCAAAAAAAGGTTTTAAGAAAAAGAAAACCGTGTGCATAACAAATATTTGAACCAAAAGATAATAATTAATATTATTAATAACCTCTCTATTTACAGCAATGTGCTTTTGAATGTAAGGTAGAGTCTGCACTTTTGACAGAATTTCCCTTTTTGTTTCAATGAGCTACAAATGTGAGCAATAATTTAGCTTAAATTGAAAGATGCTTTTGTTATGGTCAGTAATTTCTACACCTTTCAAGAGTTACACTAAAACGGGCCTCAAACCGAATCTGTTGTTATGAATATTGATTTTTCTTTCCTTGCATCTACCAGACGTTTGCCGTAAATACAGCAATGTGCTCTTTCCATTTGCACAGGTGGTAACCAAAAAAAATTTTTTTGACATAAACTAAAGTTTATGATCTGTGATATGCACACGTTCAGATGCACATGAACCAACGCACGCCTGGGATATATTTAGAAGCTTGTTTTCCTTTGGGGAGTACACCCCGATTTTTCAGTTCATTTGAATTTATAAGAATCACGCGAATGGAATATGTACATATATGTCCTCTCCCTCTCTCTCTCTCTCTCTCTCTCTCTCTCTCTCTCTCTCTCTCTCTCTCTCTCTCTTTTTTTTCTCAGCCCGGGTGATTTTATGGCAGCGAAAACAGAACCTGTGGTCCTGCCGGCCGAGGTTGGACGCACAGGGCTGTGGAACCTTTTATGCAACCTGGCGTCCAGGAGCCTTAAGAAAATATTTTGTTTTCCACTCTTTCTAGCCGCTTAGCCTCGGCTAAAGGAAAAGCGTGAGCTCCAAGAAACCGCACTGAGAAAAAAAAACCTCCACGAGGTCAAATGTCCTGAATGGGCCACTTGCCAGGTTTATTCCACAGGCTCTCTTGAGCACACATACGTGCACACAGACTGCCCATGGCTTCAGAGTGGGGGTGTGGGTGGGGTAAGAGCTCACACTAGTGGTCCACAAAAATATAAGAGGTTGTTTGAGAGAAGTGAACCCTACAGATCGCCCATGTAGATTAGGTGGCCCGTTCTAATTGGCAGGGGAATTTGATTGGTCTCCTTCTCTAGACTGGCCGCATTCATTATAGCTCTGTGGTTAACTCAAAGGCCGAGGTCCCCCTGCTAGTGGCCCTTATGGTCAAATGGACCATGTGTGTCTGGATACTCTATTTAAGTATATTTATAGAGACCAAATAACCCAACAATGGCCCATACAAGAACACCGATCTAACATTAGGCCTCATTAGTTCATGTAGTTCCATTCAGTGTTAGAAATGGATCATTTTCACTCTGAGAAGTTTCTAAATTTAAGCCAATGACATGAACATATGAACATCTTTGAGACATTTTACTTAATCAGTTGGGTTTTTTCACCAATTTCACCAATTTATTGTTCAGTTTGGGCTACCGAGGTCATTAGATGACCTTTTAGACTCTGGTCACGTCCATTGCTGAG
>CM067477.1:1854388-1884553 GCA_034552555.1 Semaprochilodus insignis
GTATTGCACATAGTAGAGCACTAGAGCAGTAATAAATAAAGTAAGCAGTTTTATTGCACATAGTAGAAATAGAAATAGACTACTGAGTTTTATTGCACATGCAACTCTTTACTGCTGAGAACAAAACCTCATATCTCCATTTTGTCATGTTTCAGTTTTTGTTTGTAAATATTATGATAAAAAAAACAAATTAAATGCCAAAGAATTACTTGGAAAAAAACTTGTGGTTCCATATAAAGACATTTTTTTGTTTTTACACAGTATATATCACAATATCCCACTGTATTATNTGTCTGGAAATATACAAATAATAAATAAGATCTCTATATACAAAAAATACAGAAAATATAAAAAAAATACTAAAAATTTAAATCCAGAAGACTAAGATCAGAGGAAACATTGCACATGGTGATGGTAAACAGATTATGCTATGCATGGTGAATTTAGGTATTACACATAGTAGAGCACTAGAGCAGTAATAAATAAAGTAAGCAATTTTATTGCACATAGCAGAAATAGAAATAGACTACTGAGTTTTATTGCACATACAACTCTTTACTGCTGAGAACAAAACCTCATATCTCCATTTTGTCATGTTTCAGTTTTTGTTTGTAAATATTATGATAAACAAACCAAATTAAATGCCAAAGAATTATAAACACCATTTATAAACACACAATTTTTTTTGTTTTTTAGACAGTATATATCACAATATCCCACTGTATTATACACTAAGCTTTTGAAATTTGTAATTATTATAACATGCTATGCCACTTCCCTTAAAATGGTCAACATAACATCAGCTAAAATCTAAAAATTAATGATCAACATCAATAAAAAGAAGGTTAAATACATGTACATAAGCCATACAAATCTTTGCTGCCGGAACTAAACCTCATGTTTAAGGTTTTTGATATAATTTAAAAAATCATGTTGTCCTTTAAATTGTTTGTAAATATTAAGATAAATAAACCAATATGCTCAAAAGAATTACTTCTGGTTCCATCATTGAGAAAACATAATTTTCTTTGCATACTGTATGTCACATTATGCCACTGTGCTACACACTAAGCTTATTATAACCTGCTATGTCACTTAAAAAATAGTGAACTCAGCATCACTAAAAATCTGCCATCTGACATGCGTGTTAACTTCTTATATAAGAAGACAAAACTACCTGTTGGATACAATATGTATACATGTTTATATAGGTCTGTGTCAGCTGTCACAATTAACTCGTGTAACGCTGCCCTACAGTGACGTCTTACCAGTGACTTTTATCCAAATTATCTGCCAGCGCTGACTATGGAGATCTGAGGAAGACAGTTTAAGAATTCACCTCAGGGAACACTTTCTCAGCAGGATTTGGAGATTTTAGACAGTCAGCCCTCCAGAACCTGCCCCCCTGGAGACAGCTTGGAAACCTCAGTAACCAGGCCAGTGCTGGGAACTTATGGGAGGAGAACTGGTGAGTAAGGGAGAGGGGGGTGGCAGACGGAGAGAGACAGAGGCTCCGCTGGCGAAGATAATGCTAATGAGGACTCATACGGTGAAACAAAATGGCTTAATTGTATTGAGTTCATCCCGTGTTAGAGCACAAAGGCTCAGGGAGGTTACGCTCCCATACGTAGATTATTGTAATCCCCCAGTAATTACTGAAGCTGCAGCATCTTCTCATGGGAGAGATGGGTCCAGGGGAAAGAGCGGCGCTCGATTCACACACCTCTTTAAGGAAGTATCAATTCCTTTAGCAAGGCCAGTCACAATAGCCCTACTAAAGCACATTCAGGGGCCTTTTACTGGCCTCTTTTCGGCAGTGATGGACATCTACAGTGTTCAAAGAAAGGCTCATTCACAGACAGGTCACAGTTAATGTCAACCGCGAGGGGAACTGAAACTGCGCAGCACTACATGCGGCTTTGCCTTCGGCTTGGAAGTATGTGGCAGAGATGTACCGTGGGCGTTAAATGCTGGGCCCAGGCGACAATAGGCCCTGCTCCAGTTCTTTGAAGACCTTTGAAACGGCCTCAGTCAGATGCCATCGCCGTTGCCCCCTCATTCTCTCTCTTTCTCTGTCTCTTCTTCTCTCTCTCGCTCCCTCTCTTTCCCTCCATCTTTAGCTTTTGACAGGAAGCTCATGATTTTTTAACACCCCGCCGCATGCATAATGTAGCAGGCCGCACAATCGCATACAGGATGTGAGAGCCAGTGGCTCCAGAGAGCACCTGTGCCGAACAAAGATGGCCTTTCTGCCATGGCCGCCAGCCCTGGTACCCGCTGTCACCATTTCCCTGCTTCAGCCCCAGCTGTGCTGCATTCAGTCCCTAACACCACCGCCCCCACCCCACACACACACATCTTCAGCCGTCCACAGCGTTCCAAAAAGTGACACTGTCCCCCGGCTATAAAGGAGCCCTTTATCCGATTATTAATGATGGGCAGACAAACGTTTTAGGGAATGAGTTTATTATTGTGGCTCCAGCATGAGTTTTTTATGTTTGTGAAGGCGCTGTGGCTCAGATGGACACATTCCAACAGTAGAGAGAGAGAGAGAGAGAGACAGGCGCAGACAGGCATGGCAGGACTCTTGTAAAGTCATCACAGTCTGCCAGATTGCTTGACAGGTTATTAAGATGTCATCAGCAGTGGAACGAGCTGAAGTTGCTTTGCTAGCGTAAACTTTGGCTCTTCCATAAATCCATTTCTGTACATATCGCTTCCTTTACAAAGGCAGCCGTTAATGCTCCACCGCAGTTTGGGGCGTCGTCTTGTGTGGCGTAATTAATTAGCATTTTGGAGGCTTTGGGGCTTCTCTTACTTAGTTGTTCTCTCCACTAGGATCTGACTTCGACATGTCTGGCTATGCAGCACCGGACAATGCCAGTGGCTCTGAATAGACGAATTAGCAAGTCAGAGACTGGACTCTCCTTGAAGGCCGGGCTTTGTGGTTCATGATAGATGTTTAAAATATGCACCACGCCGAAGAGACATGGCACAAAGGCACAACAACAATAACAACAACAACTCAAGCCGCTCCTCAAAGCACAGCAGTGTCATTTGTGGATGCACGTGTCTGCCTGTGTGTGTGACTGCGTTGTCTACCTACTGAGGGAGTGATTTTGCATGTTGAGATGTGTGTGTGTGTGTGTGTGTCTGTGTCTGTGTCTGTTTTTGCTCATTTACAGGACAGAAATGTCTTGACTTTGTTGGAAAAACAGAGAAATAGGGCTAACATACAATATCTATAAGATAAATATGAATATAAGCAAATATGCATAGAAACCCTGACTTTGTAAAGTGCTGTGTTATATACAGTACCTTTTAATGCACAATTACTGTTGTTATTTGCTGAATTTAACATATTGAACAACAATAAATACATAAATACTGCATTAAATTAGCAGTAAAATAATTTAACTTTGTTTTCAAACTATTTATTACAGCAGTAAATGCATTTGTCCCAGTAAAACACTTTATAATAGAATAATACAAATAAGCATAAACTCAGTTAAAGCTAACAGGCTGTATTGTTTTCAAAAACAGTTAATACCTTGGAAGCAGGTTAGAAGAGGTTTGGTCTTTGACACCGACTCTGCCAGCCATCACATGGATAAATTTATATTCAATCATGGGCAGGTTTAATTTCATAAAGCACTGATTTGAGGCCAACCAGGTATTATTACACAATGACTATATATAATCTGTATATGTGTGTGTGTGTGTGTGTGTGTGTGTGTGGAATGGAATATATATCCATTTATATACAATTTTTTGGAGAAATCCTATTGGCAAATATCTAATAATGTGATACATCAAGAGTATATGTGGTATATGACAATATTAATTTTTTTAGCTCCTGCTAATTATTTGAAACTTTTGATATTGTAGAGAAGTAATAATACTCATAATAGTGTTTTTATACAAGTATCTGCAATTAAAATGGTGTGTGTGCACGTGTGTGTGTGTGTGAGGTTGTGTGTATGTGTGTATGTGAGGCTGTGTGTGTGTTTAATGGCATAGCTTTTCACAGAAGCATTGCAGAGTGTGACACAACAACAAGGAATGATTTGTGCTGATGGGGGCATAGAAGAATCTGGGCACTTTCACCAGACCAGCTGCAGAACAAAATATCAACCCAGCTGCAGACATTAGTCCAAAGTCTCCCTCTCTTTCTTTCTCTCCCTGTCTCTCTCTCTCTCTCCCTCTCAGCCCCCAGGCTTTTCCTCCACCTCTCTCCCCATCAACATGGCTCGGGGGGACTCTGGGTCCTTCGCCTCCTTGTTATGCTAATGACTTCAGCTGAACTGGAGAGAATAAAAAGAGCAGGGAGGAAGAAGAGATGCTAAAAGTCGATGGCAGTCACAACAAAAAAAGGAGAAAAGGAAGCAGCGGGAGGCACAAAGAAACGCCTGACTATCAGCAAAGCCTCAATTAATAAAAGAGTTCTGATCTTGAAAAGTCAAGGCAGTGTGCAGGCTAACAATGCGCTAAATCGCTAGTCTGCATGCAAATAGGCTGCATTGTGTCCAGCCCTGGAAATGGGTGCTAAAACAGAGAGGCTAGCAAAATAGGATTTTTCCAAGAGCGACAATTTTTTTGTAATTTAGCAGCAGCAGAAGCAAGTTAGCGAGGCCTTGGTTTGAATTTGGCAGCGTTTGTAGGGTTCCCCACCTTTAGCTGTGCTCGCTACAGACCTGTGGAAAAGATTACATGTGACACTAAACATATGGCAGCAGTTACGGGAGAACGAGTTAGAGGAACCCAAACAAAGATTTGGTTCAGTTTTTCTCCTCTACCTTTGCTGAGCTGTGACGAAGCCCAGTATCATTCTTTAAAAGTCAAGGTCTGTGGGAAAGGAGAGAGAGAGAGAAGGAAACCGAAGCTTGTGCGTTGAGTACAATGTATGAAATGCGTGAAAATCGCTCGGTGTGTGTGTTTAATTCCACCATTTGGCGGTTTGTGTCTGGTAGTGCAGTGCCAGAAGCAACCCGTAGTTCTAGTGGGTATTTGGTTTGGGCTCAAGAAGTCTGGAAGCTCTCACTGCTATCCTGTGTGTGTGTGTGGCTGAGTATTCAGCTCTTTGTGGGGACCTCAGGATTGAACATTTAGAAAGTGGTTTTATCACTAAATGCAGAAATAAAAGAGCCAAAATGATTTTGGTAAATCTGATTCATCGGTAACAAAACTGCAGTGTGATTTGATATTACTGATTATTATTTCTCATTTGGCAGAAATGTGCAATTGCACACAACATGCAGAAGAACTTTTCGAAATTTGAAATGACTCAGATATTTGTGAGTGCAAAACAAAAGTCAAAAGTTGCTGAAGCATGTGTCCTCTGAGGATGTGAGTGAATGATCTATTATTGTCATCCTTTCTCCATCAGTAAAATATAATGTTCATTTTGCATTTGATACCTGAACATTGATCTGGACTGTCTTTATGAGTCTGTGCATGTGGCGTTAATATGTAAAGACGTATGTAAGGTGACTTGCATTCGTAGCTCAATGCTTTCAATAGAAATTTTAGAAAATTGATAGAAAATCCATTTACGTTTGAAGTAGTGAAGTAGTCAAACGATCAATAGAATTAACTGTGATTACACACATCGTATTGTGGAGTTTATGGCCATTAATCACATGCACAAAATAAGCTGGAGGAAATAAGCTTTGTCAGAATGTATTTATTACTTTATTATTAATTAACATGATTAAACATTATGTATTTTTTGCTTTATTTATTATTTTTATCGTGTAAACATGGGGAACTGAACTATGTTCCATTTTTTACTGCTGCTTTCCATAGTGCTATTGCTTTTGTCCAAATGATGTTTTTGGCCAGTGGAGGGCTTTGCTTGTTAATGGTACTTTAGACTTGATGTACTTTGGTGAAGAATAAATTCAGCTGGAAATAACTTTGGTTTTATAAAGTGAGCCAAAAAAGGAGGCATTTCAAACTTTATTTAAACAAGAAGACTACAATCACAGATTTAGTCAGACACACATATGGCACGCAAGCAGCTAGGCTTCATGGGGGAACTGAGAAGAGATGTGTATGTGTGTGTGTGTGTGTGTGTGTGTGTGTGTGTGTGTGTGTGTGTGTCCTTTCTTAACATTGAAAAAAAATCCAGTCTTCAGTCTGTTGATACAGAATGTGGGTCAAGTGCACATGTAATTAACTAGTGCTATAAATGTCATTAGTGCTACAATGTATTATTATTAATATGCATTATATGGTATTACTATGTAATTCTATGTAGTACATCGTATTACATAATAAATAATTACTTTATGTTTACTATATATATATATATGTGTGCGTGTGTGTGTGTGTGTGTGTGCTTACAACTGTAATATAATATTTATAGCTGGCATGATGCGTGTGCATATGTATATAACTGTGAATAACAATGTTATGTAACTCCTGGAATTATGGAATTACATTTAAGAAGCAAACCAAAACTGGCTTTAGACTTCTTAGGATTGGGTTAGCTATCCAAGCATCACTTAGCCACAGTAATGCAACTAAGACAGTAAGTCAATGGGCATACCCCACAATGAAATGAATACTGAGTTCTGTCTGTGTGTGTGTGTGGACGTCTCTGAAGCATGAACCTGCTCTGTAATAGGTCTGCAGCTGAGTCTGCAGTCTGCCTTTCTTTATTCGCGCTTTTTCCCACTTTTTCAGCTGCTTGACCCGCATGGCCTTTCTCCTGGCTGATGCACTGACAGGCTTTCAGCTGTACACCTTCGCTGGGTTATGTTTCTGCGGCTTCGACCGCCGACAGAACCGGGCTGGATGCTGTACTGCCGGTTGATATAGAACATGATGTGATCTTCATGTTTTTCCATCGGGTCCCACGCACCGCTGTCATCATACAGTACGTCAACCTGACAGTACGTAAAAGTTTGTTCAGAAACGTCAAGAATAAAAAGTCAAGCGTCTCTTGTTGGATGTGTGTGGCCTGACAGGTGAGACACATAGTGACAAGGTATATATGATTGATTTAAGCCACACGCATATGCATGGTACAGAATGGGGACAAACCTTGCACCGTTTCCCAGACATGAGTTAAGATTTCCTAATTAAGTCTGGAGTGGTTGCCAGAATGGCTTGCATGAACATACGTGCAAACGCACACACACACATATGCAGCATAGGCCTGTTTGGATATACAGTAAAGGTGAGCTTACCATAAAGCATAAAAACCTGTCTTGAGCTATTTGGGCTGTAGGTTTGCGGTTGTCTGTTACTTCCCCAGATTGAGTTTCCTGGTTGATGAGGTGAGTCTCCTATAATTTGTATTTGTGATACAAAATTGATGAATCGATTCATCTGTCCTTTTATAATATGTAATGCTTCAGCACCATTCGCAGAGAAGTGGTCCCATGATGATGTTACCACCTTCGTACTTCATTCTGGGTATGTTGTCCCTGGGATCACATGTGCAATCCCTCTTTCTCGATGAGTTGGCTTGTTGCCAAAGACTTCTATTTTGGTTTTGTCTGACCACAGAACATTATTCCATAAGAGTTTTGATTTAGAGGCCATGTGGATAATTATGTAGTAATGGAGATGATTGCAGTGGAGTTTATTGCTTATGGTTCTCAGTGTAATTATTGTTCCGGCTGCTGTCAGATGATCCTGCAACTCTTTTCTAGTGACTAAATGCTCATCATACTTCTTGTGAAATGACGTTTGCATGGCTTGAGTGGAGCCGAAAGCACATTTGCAAGCTTATAAGCTCGCACTTTCTGCGGATTCTTTTTGCCACTACTGCAGGTGATGCTTTGACAGTTCATGATAGGTTCCATGACTTCTATAAAACGGTTCGATTACAGTTCTAGCTATGGAGATGTGCGAGAACAAATGTAACTGTTACTCCGTGTAGGGTGGATTGGGACCATCTATGCTCATTGCATGTTTTACCACTTACCATATACAGGGGTTGGACAATGAAACTGAAACACCTGGTTTTAGACCACAATCATTTATTAGTATGGTGTAGGGCCTCCTCCTCCTGTTGCGGCCAATACAGCGTCAGTTCGTCTTGGGAATGACATATACAAGTCCTGCACAGTGGTCAGAGGGATTTTAAGCCATTCTTCTTGCAGGATAGTGGCCAGGTCACCACGTGATGCTGGTGGAGGAAAACGTCCTTCTTGGTGGTATGCTGACATTACCCTGGATACTGTGGCTCTTGATACATCACAAAGACTTGCTGTCTTGGTCACAGATGCGCCAGCAAGACGTGCACCAACAATTTGTCCTCTTTTGAACTCTGGTATGTCACCCATAATGTTGTGTGCATTGCAATATTTTGAGCAAAACTGTAAAACTGTGCTCTTACCTGCTAATTGAACCTTCACACTCTGCTCTTACTGGTGCAATGTGCAATTAATGAAGATTGGCCACCAGGCTGGTCCAATTTAGCCATGAAACCTCCCACACTAAAATGACAGGTCTTTCAGTTTCATTGTCCATCCCCTGTAAGTGCACTTTAAGGTTTTACAGTGAGTGGACACAGTGTTTAAACACTCCAGCAGCACTGCTGTGTCTGATCCACATGTTGGATCCACATCCCCTACCGCACCATCTGCAGGAACTGTGTGAGGATATTCAAACTACATGGGATGGATTATCACAGGACACCATTAAGAACCTCTACAACTCCATGCCCAGACGTTTGGCATGATGCGTTAACATTAGCATTGCAATCTGACACCTCCTTCTGGGTGCAACTATTCTTTTGATGATGACTGTATTCATAAGTACAGATAGACGTCATGTGTAAAATTATGGTGGATATATACGCTGGAATTATAATAAATAACAAAAACAAAAGTGTTTTAATACTAGTTTCTGCTCGCTGTACCACACGGTACGTATATGCTACTGTATGTTTAAACGTCCATGCAGAATAAATACAAGTCGTAATGTATTGATTTCACACATCAAGGCCTCCAGCTGATAATACATTTATGAGCGCATTTATGTCTCAAAAATTGAAACGTAGCTTATTCAATGTGAAAAAGTCTTATTGCTATTAGCTGTGGAGTGAGTTGCTGAATAGGCGTGTTGACTTTCTCATACCTGCTTTCACAACAATCCACAAAAGCCCCCTCCCCCGCGGCCTGAGTCTGCGCAAACATTTTGAGGCGTAAGCAAATTAGACACCCGTGTTTTCTCTGTCTTGGCCTGGCAGAGCCAGCTGCCAATGCCTACACTCACCGTTCCAGATTTCACTCATTCACACGCGCGCGCACACACACGCGTTTATTTAGTTTGCACGGCTGTCTGAGCACAGACCCACGCTGGCACACCGGAGTTCACACTTCACGCGGAACGCCCGACAGTCGCTGGCTGATGGAGAAGCACCGGAGTGGGTGGGCGGGCAGACCCCCACCTCCAGTGCGCCATGCCTGTGCCGGGCTTAGTGGTGAACATGTAGGAGTGAATGGTTAATGGACAGCTGAGTGGACAAATTCTGCATTTGTGTGCATAAGAGAGAAACCACTGGTGGTGGTAGTAGTGTAGGATGCCTCTCAAAGGTTTCAATTTCCCAAGTCTAAATATTTATGTCAAGACAAACCTCTGAGGACATCATTTCAGATCACCATTAGCATCCGGACGTTTATTTGGTCATTTACCGGTCATTTATTGAATATAGGAAAACAATATGAATGCCAAAAATGAAGCCTTGTTTTAATGCTATGCAGCACATGGTTTAGCATTGTCTCGCTGAAATATGCAAGGCCTTCCTAAAAGAGACGTCGTCTGGATGAGAGCATATGTTGTTCTAATACCTCCATATACTGTTCAGCATTGATAGTGCCTTTCCAGATGTGTAAGCTGCCCATACCATAGGCGCTAATGCAACCCCATCCCATTGAAGATGCATGCCACACATAAGAATGTCAAATTTTGATTGATCTGATCACAGAACAGCTTTCCAATTTGCCTCAGTCCATTTTAAATGAGCTTTGGCCCAGAGAAGATGGTGGCATTTCTGGATCATGTTGACATACGGCTTCTTCTTGGCATGATGCAGCTTTAACTTGTTTTCGTGGATTGCACGGTGAACTGTGTTCATATGCAAGGATTTGCGGAAGCGGTCCTGAGCCCACATCGTGGCTGTTTTTAATGCAGGGCTGCCTGAGGGCCCGAAGATCACCAGCATCCGATACTGACCGTCAGCCTTGTCCCTTGTGCACATAGTTTTCTCCAGATTCTCAGAATCATTCGATGACATGTGCTGTATATGGTGGGATTTAAAAAGTCTTTGCAATTTTGCGTTGAGGAACATTTTTCTGAAGTTGGTCCACAAGTTTTAGACGTATTTTAGACATCTGCCTGTCTCTTGTAGAGTCACTGCCTCTCTAAAATGCTCTTTTTATACCCAGACATATTGGAAATTGCTCCTCCAGCTGTTTTTATTACTACCACTTACTTTTTCCAGCCTTTTGTTTTCCCTGTTCAACTTTACTGAGATGTGTTGCTGCCATCAAATTCTAAATCATTTTCATGAAATAGTAAAATGTCTCACTTTCAACATCTGATATGTGTTCTATGTTCTATTGTGCATAAAATACGGGTCTATGAGTTTTGCAAATCATTGCACTCTGTCTGTATTTACATTTATTTACAGTGTACACAGCATCCCTACGTTTTGGAATTGAGGTTGTACATTGTCTGTTTTATCAGCTCCACATACCATATAAGTGTACCATGTCATTCTACAAGTGCAGACTATAGTCCATCTGTTTCTCTGCATGTTTTGTCATCCCCCTTTTACCCTGGGTTGCAGTGGTCAGGACCCCCACAGGACCACCACAGAGCAGGTATTATTTGGGTGGTGGGTCATTCTTAGCAATGCAGTAACACCAACACATGGCAGTGGATCTACTCACCTTGTTTGGGTTTACCTTTAGGCAAGCCCGGTGCATGTACCCTATCATTAGAATTTATTGATGCCAGTACTGATACTTATCAATCCTCTTATTGATACTACGCTAATAATTTGGGGCATAAAACAAGCAGGTTTAAAAAGAGGTTGGTGAATAGGACGCTGACCTTTGAGTTTTAATGCTGGTAGCATTTTTGATAAAGTAATGTAAGTTATCAAAATATCCTACTGAGGTCACAGGACCAGAAGGCTGCCCTGAAGATGTAGGTCCAGCAGCCGATTTATAGAATGTTGTATTTGTAAATGTTTCACGAGGCTGCTGGTGTTGCCCCTTCACGCACGCCTACCACTTTACATATATTGCTTTTAATGGCATTGTCATTTAGTAAAATGGGTCCACACATTTGAACATCTCGCCCTTCAGTCCTGACAGGGTGAGCGCAGAATGATGCTCGGCATTCACAATGGTTTAGGTAGTCAGAGGCATGCAAATGCTTTCACCACAGGGAGCAGAGAGACCCTCCTTCTGATCCAGTCTAGCGCCAATCGTTTGATCTATGTAGAATCAAGTAATGTTACATAACTACAGATAGCAGTATTGTTTGTCCAGGTGCTTACTGATATTTCAGTAATGACCAATCAGAAACCGGTACCAGTTTATTAATGATTCTCGATACCATACCATCATTTTATCGCTCAACATTAAAGTAGCCTTAAGTTTACATTACTTCTTAACATCAGTTGCGGGATGGTTGTTTTTTTTAAAAATGGCAGTCAGTTTTCCTACAGAAAGAAACTTGACCTAGGGTCATGATGACCTTGAACAGCTTCAGAAGTCTGTTTGTGACAGTACATCCTCGGAACAGTGCACTTTAACCCATGCACTTTATTCCTTTGACGGAATGCTTCTGGGTTTTCCCGGCTCCGCCGCTCCTCCGGACTCAACTTCCCAGAGGGCATCACTCTATGACGTCACACCCACGCGTTCCCAGTCACCCAATCAGTCCCGCTCTAGCTCTCCTGAATATTAGATCCACCTGTTGTCCATATACTCTCCCTGTATATAAACCCCATTCAAACACTTCCTCATTGCGAAACCCTCAAACCCTTAGTTTGCAACCCTGAGCGGTCATCCTGGTATTTCCACTCTGGTTCTGACACCCTTTGTTCTCGGACTTCCGATCTCTCTTTGTCCCCTTTGGCTTCGATCTCGTTTATCTCCTGGCTTTCTGATCTCTGTACGTCCTCTGACTATTCTCCCAGTCCCTCCCCTGTATTCTGGTATCTCCGCTGACTGTCTCTTCTGGTTCTGACCTTTGCCTGTTTCCTGACTCTGATCTCGCTCTTCCCTTCATGTTTGATCGTGTTTTGCTGCTTTGTTCAACTGTCTGATTGTTTAATAAAGCCTGTTTGACTTTTAGCTCTGCACGCGTCGGTCCGGGTTCTTTGTCCTTGACACATTTGGAAAAGAAAACAATCAAATTATTATTTATACATAACCTGCCCTTCATACCGAGCAAGCCACTTGGATGAGCATGAAGTTGAATAAGTCCTACAACGTGTGAATAACTGAAGCAGTTCGCTTCACTTTCCATGTACTTTCTTAATAATTAGGCATAAGTTGTAATAAGGGCTTAACAAAACAGTCGAAGGAATTTTTTATTTCGTTTTATTGAAAAGTCACAGTGAAAATCATTACTTGGAGGAGTTCAAAAGAAGCCAAAGTGTCCTCAGACTTTTGACAGGCAATGAAGACAAATAGGCATGGTTTAAGTGGTCACGCACACATACAGGGTTCTACAGAGACATTCGCTTGCAGACTGTAGCATTCTGCACACGTGCAAGCCCCCGGCTCAAACCGCCCCACCAACCCCACCCCATCCGTGCCATTTCACCTCCCCTTCAGACCGAATGAAAATCAACTTATTGAAATGCTTCACTCCCACAAGCCCCATGTTATGTTTCTTAAAACACCATGTCATTGGCAGTAGCAGCTGCCCGAACAGCCAGCGAAAGGGCTTTTAGATGATTGGATGCAACTGAACCATATGCGCAGATATTTAAATGTGTTTCTGAACCCTGCACATGCTCCATTAATGCAGACGTGCACCCAGGTCTGTCCTCGTCAGGCCACAAAAACACATTCTTTCACATAACACGCACATAGACACACATGCACATTCAGCTAAAAGAAGCGATGGCAGATGAATTAGAAAGTCTACGGTATACAATCATTTAAAGTGATAGTTCAGCAGGTTTTACCTCAGCTGTAGTCAGCCAGCCCGGACATGTCTGGTGTATGAAGTTGGCTTCTCTAGTTTTGCCCTGGAGCTTTAGGGCTAATTTAGCTAACAAGTAATGGAAGCTTATACCTCACCAATTAGCACTGTGCATGGCGTAGACCTAAATCATCATGATCTTGCCTCAAACTGCACAGAGCTTGTTCTCTCTGACCATGTATGAAAGAGAAACGGCTTAAAAACTGCTAGTATTTTTTGATACAAGCTTTGTTACGACAGCTTGACCAATATACAGCTCTGGAAAAATATAAGAGAGCACCTCAAAATGATCAGTTCCTCTAGTTGTACAGTTTCTGGGTTTGTGTTGGACCAAAATGAGCAGTTCTGTTTTATTCTATACCCTCCTGGAAACACGTCTCCCAAATTCCAGATCAAATATTGTATTTAGATCTGTTTATTTAGAAAATCACTAATGACCCTCCAGAACCCTGTTTTTAGAACCATGCTCGCTGTGCATTTCACCCCAGCCACCGCTCGCCAGTCTCTCTGTAGGTCACTTGAGGTCATCTTACGGTGGTTAAGGGACATTGGAATGAGGTGGCGCTCATCACGGTCAGTAGAGAGTGGTTTTGGCCCTCTGCCAGTCTGTAGCTGTGTTGTCCTGTGTGTTTGCTGCTTGACCTTGTTCTTATGAACCAGACGCTCACTGTATCTGCCAGTAAAGCTAGAACCCAACCTTCTGTTCCTCACTAAGAACCTGCTGTACATGTGGAGATGCTGATTTAAGAAGTCTCTTATTTATTTCCAGAGCTGTATCAGTTGGCCGATAATATCAGCTAATATATTTTAACCACTGTTCTATCACTATCATGGGAAAATGTCACTGATAATGTGTTAATAACATTTTTTCTGATCAGTGGGATTGGACCTTACAAGTTGTGCCACTTGAGAGCCTACTAAGGTTGACCCCCTGTATAACTATGGGCCTGTCTGCACTTTGGATTACCATGTTTTTCTGATGACTGGATTATGTATGGATTTTACTTGACCACATGAAAAGCCAGGGGACACACTGTGATCGTATTATGATCAGATCATGCAAAACCACATGCAGGGGTGGTCAGAGACGTATCTTGGCAGCATTTAACACAAGCAGAGCTGGAATGCGATTTCGTTATCCGCACACAATTAAGTGAGTAAAACTGCATCTGCCATGTTGACTAGCAGGTCTAGGGGATAAATAAGGAAATGAAAGTTGGCCAGGAAACAAAAATCTTCTTGCACTCTGAGCTTATGAAAGCTTCCAAGCCAAGCTTGTCCGCTCGCACAGTAACAGGGGGAACAAAGTAAACAAAGGTAAAATGGAAACAACGTACGTGTAAACATGCTTTTTTTACGCAGTAATAAAGTACAATCAGATCTCATCTGGCAACACTGGGGATGTGTTTTAGCGAAAAGTGTAAATGGAATCCGGCCAAAGTTTATCCAGATATGATCCAGACACAAAACACATGTTAATGCAATGTGAAAACAGGCATTACAGACTGAACTAGTAAACCTGGACATAAAACTGCATCTTGGTTAATGTAACAAAAACATATAAAGTGTATGCAGTAACATAACACAACAACAAATGCATAGTGTTTAGTGTTTCATGTTTCATGTTCATGTTTAGTGAAGAGCTGGTATAAATAAATACGTAAAAAAGCAAGAGATAATTCACAGAAACTGCAAAGACACATGGGAAACTCCACCCCCAGTCCTGAAACATTTAGATGACTTGATTTACCTTACATATCATGAAAATTCATTTCACGTCATTTATTCAAGTCATATTTTGGAAACAAGAGTTTGATGCAGAACATGCGCACTGTGTCAATAGATACCATTCACTCCCAAATCCATACAGGTGTGACGGTGTTATTTGGGTTTTTTTTCACCTAAAATCTTCATATTGTACTTGATGTCCCTTTCATTTAAATTTCAGTAACAGTAAACGTTAAAATATATTTATTTTCTTTTTTTTTTTTTTAAAGTTATTTTGTTTTCCTGTATGTATTTCCTCTCGGGGGCGGGGCTACCGCTTTGTCCGTTGCGTCAGACTAACCCTCTCCAGTCTGCTTAGAGCGCTGCCAGAGAGAGGCTCGTGAAGTTTGTGCTCTTGGTTGAGAGGCCGGTTAAAAGTGTTCTATATGGTGTAAAAAGTTGTAAATATGGTGTAATATGAAGCGGGATATGTGGATGAAAGTTTTAATATTTTTTATGGGATTACCGAGTGAAGCTGTTAGCATGCTTTAGCTGCCTATAACATGCTATGCTAACCCCCCCCCCCACCTTCTGTGTATGTATATAATATATATATATATTCATGAAAAAGTGGTACACTTAAGTGGTATATTTATATATATATATATATATAAAAGTGGTACACTTAAGTGGTATGTATATATATATAATGCTTTTAAACACTGCTGGAGAGAGAGGCTAACATGGGCAGACACGAGGCTGGGTGCTAGTTCTCATTGCTTATCCCTTGTGTACATCCAGATTGCCACGAGTGAACCAATGTCCACGTATGGTACCATATCGAGTACCGCAGAGCAGGGGTGACCCGGTTCCAAATTGCACCTGTGCAAAGTGGACCAGTTACACAGGCATTACATGGAAACTAAGCTCCAAAAACAGCCTGTTTTAAGTTCATTGTTTTTGTAAATTCATCAAATGTCATGCATTTACATACATTCACCTCTTCAGCCTACAGCAGATCAGCTCCACCTATTCTCGCTGGACTTCTAAAAAGTGATACGGCCTGGACTGCTTTTTAAATAAGGCACATTATACGGTGCAATCAATCAGAGCAGGTGCCATTCACATATGCCTCTATTAACAATAAGAATCAAAAACAACCTGTATGTATAAGAGGTAAAGAGAGATCATAAAATAGTCATGTTCAGATAAAGGATGAGTTGAGCTCATGAAATTTGACCAGTGTGACCTCAGAGTCATTTATGTAGAATAAGAAGCAAACAACAGTGACACAAATCCTCTTTTACTGAGCAGCAGTACGGGTGAACTCCCACTCAGCACTGGTCAAACAGAGCATAGCGGAGCAGGTACCCAACAGCCATGAACCACCACTCAACCTGCAGCAACTAACCCCAGACAGAAGTCAGGGGATGGTTAAGGTTGGGGTAAAACCTCTAGCTCTTGAGGTAGTCCATTGTGGATTTGGAGGAGTGTTTATGGTCATTATCCTGTTGTGGACGCCGTCCGCTTTTCATTCAGCTTTTTTACATGGTCGATCTATTCCAAATGCTCAATAGGAGACGTGTTCTGTTCATGGAATTCTGCACCCCTTTTTTGATCTAAGCATACCTTTTTGCTCAATGTGACTGAAAAGTACTATTTTACCAAGTATCAGTCCGCAGGGCTTGTTTCCAAAAGATATTAGGTTAATTTGGATGCTTCTTTGCAGACCGTTGATGCTGTACTTCGACGTGGTGAGGATGCGGGAGATTGATGAAGGTCTTATTTGTGCAGGTGTCACCGCATAGTACAACAGTGCACCATCACTCCAGAGCCTGCAAAGTCTCCCTGAAGGTCTTTCGCAGTCAGAGATGGTTTTAGTTAGGCTAGTCTTTCTGGCCGTCCTACAAGCTGTTCCTTAGGAGTGTTTTTATGGTATATTAGACGATAACTTGACCTCCACCATTTCTGTTAACCACTAATTTTCAATTACATTAGGAACTGAGGAATCAGTCACCTAAAAACACTTTGCTGTCTTCTTATAGCTATGTGGGCATCAGCTAACTTTAGAACAGAGCACTAGCCAGCTTCTTAGAGAAGGCCATGGCTGCTGACTGTTGGGACAGGTTTTGAGAAGTCAGAGTATTTATACAGCTTTGTAATTTGGAATACCTGGTCTTTCCTAGTGGTGATTCTAATTAAGCCATAGTCTTAACATGCTAATTAAGGTCTGAGACCTCAGTAAAAGTTATCTCTTGAGGTGCCTCTTGAAGTGTCCACACTTTTGCAGGGTGCTTATTTTCTTTTTGTTGTCTTAATAGTACAAAATAGTGCTATAAAACTAAAATAACACACTTTTTTTGCTTATAATGTTGAAAAGATATTATTATTATTATTATTATTGTTATTATTATTATTATTGTTGTTGTTGTTGTTGTTGTTGTTATTTTTGTTATTATTATTATTATTGTTATTATTATTATATTACATTTTGGTAATCATCTTATCTTTGACTTGCTTAATTATTCACAGAATATTTGACCGGGGTGGCCAAACTTTTGCACGTCACTGTATATGATACACATGTGATGCATACGTTTTCACACACCTATCAGACATATATGTATAATCCATATATGTAGTTAACACGTATGTATATGTATTTTGAAATAGATGCCTGTCCTTTTAGGATATTTGTGCATATATGGGCATGTATCAGATATATGGGTCTATAGCACATTTCAAACAAGTGATTATACGTACATAAAGTGCATTATGCATACATAGGCTAATTTAATCATTGATTAGATTAAAAGCTAAAAGTAGACGAGGTAAGATATGCAACGCTGCTGAGCGGCATCAGCCATCTCTTCCAGTAAAACAGTATCTAGCCCATCTTATGAAGTGCTCTGCAACTCCTCTTGGCATCTGACAGATTCAGCTACTGTCCGTACTAAACTGCAGGCCAACAAATGAGATTTTCCATAGCTGTAGGTGGACACTGTACTTTACAGAGACATTTAGACTTTCGCTTTGCGATGAATTCAATCTTCTCTGGAAGACACAATTAGATTAAGCCATTTGGCTTGTCAGTCACTGTTAGTATTTGTTGATCTTAGATAGTCTATAAGCATTAAAAGATATCCAAAAGCGTACTCTGGCAAAATCCAATCCATTTTCCAATTTGGTGATATTTATCTGCTGGCGTCAGGCAGGGATACTTAAGTCTGGTTGGGTAGGGGTTGTCAAAATAAATTTGCCCGTGACCAGCTGGCGAGGAGTGACAAGTGTGTATTTGATAAAGGTTGATTTGTTTACCACTCAAGCACTTAAAACTTGAGGACTCTTAAGTGCACAGGCCGTGGACAACACTCAGAAGCATGCTAAAGCACGCTGAATATGCAGCCCTGTCATCACGGCTGGACTGGGAAGGGGAGTGGGGGTGGTTAGGGCTCGCATGGACGTGGTACAGCCTGTAGGCATCAGGCATGTCAGAATGAGAGAGCTAATCATCACCTTAGTCTGAGATCAACTCCCCCACCCCCGTTTCAATTTGAGCCCATGAAAACGATTCGGGCAGACGGGTAATCTATATGATATGCAAGTATACACCGTGTACCCACCAGGAAACCTCCTAGGGTTGCGAACACCCACTTGGTTGCTAAATTCATATTTGGCATGGAGATTAAAATCACTCCCCCGTCATGTAGGCTGACAGATTAATGACAAGACCTTACAATGTTAAAGATTCAAGAATATATATATATATATAGTTTTTACAACAGGTGTTGTGACAAAGCAGCTTTACAGAAAAGCTGGCTCCAAAACTCGAGTGAGCAAGCCAAGGGTGACAGTGGCTAGGAAAAACTCCTTAAGCGCAAGAAGAAGGAGTTTTTAGAGGAACCATACCTCAGAATAGAACCCTGTTTTCTCTGGATTAGCATAGCATCGCATAGCATAGCAAACAATAACATAGCAAAACAATAACACAACAAAGCACAGAGCAAAACAAGAGCAATATGAAAATATGATGCGATTTGACAGTAAACAAATCAACAGTGAACATGGAGAAAAGAAATCTGTCAATGGACAGAAATCTTTAGATTGACTATGGAGACCTCATGACTGCTGTTGGAGAAATAGACCTATGCAAACCAGTGACTAGTATCTTACAATCTTCACCAAATGCAAAAATGTGCATGCATATCACATGGTACTGCTAGCCATGCTAAAGCAATGCTAAAGCTTGAGACTTTGATATTATCAGGCTGGTTGTTTGAGCCAATGGAATCACAAATATGGCTGAACCTTTTCTACATTCATGCCTGCATAGTGTATTAATAGTAGTCTTGGCTGTGGTAACTAGCCTCGTAGGTCATAACTAAATCTGCCTCATTATGCTTAATATGATTAAGCAAGTATGAATACGTAACGTTAGAGAGATACCAAATTAAATACCATTCATGTTTATTCATGTAGAATTAAGGCTAAATTATACCTGTACATGTCCGCGGAGGATTCACACACCGACTTTAGTGTATGTGTCTGCCGACGCACTTGTGAATAACACGAAAGAGTGCACTACGGGGCAGCATGCAGACAAAAACGTACAGGAAACCAAGAGTAACCTTCACTCTTTAATTAATTACACTTTAGAAGTATTAACAAGGGCTATGTCATGATCTGTGTAAACCCATTATGCATTATTTGAGATAGTAATAAGCAAAATATATCTACTAGACATTATTTTGAGGGTAATTTTTAATCAGAGGTGTCCGTTTCATATCCTAAGCCCAAATTCAACAGTAAAAAGTATTTATTTATTTATTTATTTTTTTCTTTTCCAATGTTGATTATATAAAATAAGTTTTTGAATTATCTTGAAAAACTTTGTCCTACCTTTTAATGCCATGAGGTTTTAGTTAATTGGATGTGTCCCAAAGTCCGAAAATCCTTGAGTGACATTAATAATTGTGTAAATTGAGTGTGGGATTATGTGGATGGTGAGAAGCAGCAGCAGCAAGAAACTTCTGAGATGCAAGTCTCCTGAAAAAATGGAATCTGTAATAAAAGCGTTCGGTGGACTCACTAAATACTGGAAAATGGTGTATTATATTTAATTGTTGATGCTTCTATGTGATTTTCTATATGCGTCACTGGTATACCATATAGTACATGGCACAAGTCTGCTTGAGATTACTGACAGCTTCAAGCAAGTGTGCGATGATTTTTGCATGATGCTAATCGGTGGAATATAAGCTTCCATTATTCCATTATGCAGTACTCAGAACAGCGGACTTCGCACACCAAAGCTGATCTTGGCTGATGGGCTACGTTGAGAGTAAGGGGAAAATTGTGTGAATTTGATTTTTCGCCCAACAATTGCTTTAAGCTGTATTACACTGAAACGACCCGGCATAAAGAGAATTATTCTCCCATGCTGGGAGAAGCCAGCTGCTTTTGCGCGGGCCCTGAAGCACTAAACTCAAATCTTTTTCCGAACCCCTCTGCCCGGGCACCTTGTCTCATACTGCTCTGCCGTTCGGCCTGGCGCTCGGTACTGATGGGCGCCCAGAGAACAGTTTTGCATCACGGGCCACAGCGGAGGGTCAGCCCTCGGCCTTTTCCAGTGCCAACCGCCATGGCTGCGACTGTGGGAGGCCTGCGAGCAACAAAGGCCCCCAAAGCGCCATGGCAGAAAATATGCAAGCTGCGAGATCTGTTAAAATGACCATTCATGAGTCCTGTTGCAGCATTTATAGGGACTTGGTAAGAATTGGCCCATAGAAAGGGGCTAAAGTGTGGTGCCCCGGTGGTATGTTTGACAGACTCGCTCACACAGACACTCGTTTGTGCGCGAACATGCGTGCCGACCCTCGTAAACCCCCCGGGCACATGCACATGCTGTTGTGTGGACACACACACACATAGGCGCACGTCATAAACTGTTTGCCTCCTGAGAGCCTCGTGTTTGACTTGGCAGTTCTGTCCTTTTCCTCAGCCACTCTCTCCCTCCACTCATAGGGGTGGGTCCCGAATGAGAACGACCTCACTCCTATTGGTTGACGATGCATCAGCCGTCCAGTCTACCCACCATCTGCGGCCACTCTGCCTTCAGATAGTGCTCTGAGTGACAGCCATGTCATGGATGGTCACTTAACCACCCAGCCACATACGCCACTCCGCTGAGCGGCATCACGTCTCCCAAGAGAGATGAGTGAGGGGAAGAAAAACAAGGGCATAGCCAGCTTTGTAATGAAAGGTGGAGTAGTGGACGCAGTGGATGATAGCAGCTGTTGTGCCATAGCTGAAAGTAAATAGCTCCCCTATATTAAACGTTCTTACCTATGAATTTGATTGTAATTTTGTCTGCCTTGTTTAGCATTATGGATATAGAATGAGGTATTGGGCATTCCTACCTTGATATCGACTCTAATTGGCCATTTTATCACCTACCACATAAAAGTGGTGTCCAAAAGGCAACTCGTCGTACTGGATTATTTTGTAATATAACACAAAAATTATTGTAATTGATATCATCAGCATAATAAACCTCAATTTCATGTTCCAAATGTGCTTGGACAGGAGCATGGTATGTTATGCAGTGTTATGTTTCCATTTCCACCCCAACACACACACACATAAATATATATATATACAGTATCTCCACATGTACAGCAGGTTCTCAGTGAGGAACAGAAGGTTGGGTTCTAGCTTTACTGGCAGATACAGTGAGCGTCTGGTTCATAAGAACAAGGTCAAGCAGCAAACACACAGGACAACACAGCTACAGACTGGCAGAGGGCCAAAACCCCTCTCTACTGACCGTGATGAGCGCCACCTCATTCCAATGTCTCTTAACCACCGTAAGATGACCTCAAGTGACCTACAGAGAGACTGGCGAGCGGTGGCTGGGGTGAAATGCACAGCGAGCATGGTTCTAAAAACAGGGTTCTGGAGGGTCATTAGTGATTTTCTAAATAAACAGATCTAAATACAATATTTGATCTGGAATTTGGGAGACGTGTTTCCAGTAGTGTATAGAATCAAACAGAACTGCTCATTTTGGTCCAACACAAACCCAGAAACTGTACAACTAGAGGAACTGATCATTTTCAGGTGGTTTCTTCAGGTTTTCCAAAGGAGTGTGTGTGTGAGTGTGTGTGGTGCCTTCACAGATGTGCAAGTTACCTACCTAACTTTATACTGGTAACAGTCTGGGTGGTGAGTTTCTCCTTTGAAGATGATATACACTATTTCCATATATGATTTGAAACAAGGTTTTTTTTCCCTTTTCTAATTCAGTTTTTTTTTATTTTTGTATCAGTGAAATAAGCTTAAGCACAGAGAAGTCATGTTGGATGTTACTGATATATGGCTTCCACTGTACATAATACAGTCTTCACATGCATTTATGGATGCAGAAACAAATGGTGTTTATTGGCAACACTTTATTCCTAAGCACATGTGGTGATATGTATAACTCAGTGATGTTTTTTTAAGCAGTACCCGCTGAGGGGTTGAAGGTCATGGGCATTCAGTGGTGTTCAGATTACCATGCATTATGTTATGCCCCAATTTTTTTCCCAAATACCTAAAATTCTTGCAATCACCTTTTAAGGAGCTCTCCAAACTGTTGGATTATTTGCTGACACTTTTATTTGGATCTACTCACTCTGGCTCATAAAGGACTCATGAAGCTTGATTGCATCACCGGTTTAACATGTTTTTAGTCCTAAATTGTCTTAAATTACACTTTCCCAATTTGTTTAGTTGCAGGCATCAGATTTATCAACAAAGCTGGTAAGATAAAGCATTATGTACATCCATCGGCCACTTCATTAGGTACACCCCCTAGTATCTACACTTATAGTCCATTTTATCAGCTCCACTTACCATATAGGTGCACTTTGTAGTTCTACAATTACAGCCTGTAGCCTATTTGACTGTCTACATACTTTGTTAGCACCCTTTCACCTTGCTTTTCAAAGCTTAGGAACCCCACTGGGCCACCACACAGCAGGTATTATTTGGGAGGTGGATAATTATTAGCACTGCAGTGACATCAGACACAGACACCGAATGGATCAGACACAGCAGTGCTGCTGGTGTACCTAATGAAGTGGCCTGTAGATGTATCTTGTCTTTATATTGTCATTTGTTTGAGCAGGTGAGCAAAGTGAACTTACAGATCACCCCTAAGTGGGCTTGGCTTTGATGTGGCGTATGTCACAAATGTTCCTAAATTTGAATAGTCACTAGAAACATTAAATATTTAATCTTCATTTACTTAGAAGTATTAAAAGAAGATTTTAAAATGATCTGTTTTTCCAGGTTTGAATAAAAAGACACTTTTGGACTACACTGTCCTTTGGACCCCCATCTGTTGGATCTGTTGATGCCTCCAGCAATTTCATCCATCAGTGGAGCAGGACCACCTTAGGGCTACGGAGTAGTGAAACCTTCTTAGCAAAATGATAGGTGTATCTAATACAATGGTAGACATGCTTCATCAGTTCTCACTTCAGGGCATATTTTAATTGTGCTATTGTGTCTTTTGACCACACCATAGGGTATTCCTAATACTGCTGTGCTTGTTATAGCGATGAGGTGTTCAACCTGAGGAAAGATGGAATTGAAGTGACACACCACATGTATGCAGAGGAGCTAGTATGATGGGAACCATCATCAAAGACAAGCTCGGTTTTAATAGAGACAGGTGTGAGGATGTCTCCCAGTGGGTCAAGATAGATTTCATTCTACTGGGCCACCTGTTTCAGCCACTGAGCGTGTGAATGTGTGTAGAGTATATAGTAAGTTAGACGCCTTATGTAATATGTCTGGAAACATCTTAATTTCTTATCTTAATGTTTCAGTTTAGTAAAAAAAGACCTGCTAAACATCTGTTAACGTAAGCTATTAGCTAATGCCATGTGTGTGTTTTGCATCACCCAGCTTCATGATCATACAAGTGTTGTCCTTGTTATAATGATTTGCAGTGGGGAACCTTCAGAGGGCCTTGTTTTCCTCAAAATAAACCCGATAGCTGCTTAATGTGTTGAATGCCTATTTATTAAAAGCATTTTGAGAAGCTAGGTGACCCTAAACATCAGGCACAGTTCTTAGTTGATACGTTCCAACAGCTGGAGCACAATTGTAACAAGGCCTTCAAAACATGAAAAAACATAAATGCGTCTACAATACGAAAATCTGTGGTGCGGTGACGGACCCTCATGCCACAAGGCATTGATTTAACCTTAAGCAGACTCCCATCTTTCCCTTTTAAATTCCAAATAGGATATAATAATTTCCAAAAGCAGTTTTTTGGAAACAGAAGAAGCAACGGCAGCAGTCAGTAATGGCAAACAGTGGATCATAATGTGAAACAACAACATTGGCGCTCTCTTCTTTTCTTTCTCCTTGTTTTTTTCTTTCTTTTTTTGTTTTGTCTTTGTTTCTTCTGACATATGTGGAGCTAAAACTCCTAATGTGTGTATTACAATAGGAGAATTTATGGTTTTAATTAGTTATCATGCATCAAGCATCCCTGTTTGGAGCTGGAAAGCGTTTAGAAAACTTTAAGACCAAGGCCAATTTACCTCAGAATGTTTCTCCGATGTCATCTGTGGTGAGGTCACCTGATTGGGTAAGTTCAGATGTTTGTCAGATGGCTGTAAGATCTGTAACTTGACGTGGGGTTGGGTATGAGCTAAAGCTCCTAGGCTAGCACCTCAGAACCGATGGGAATGATTAATGCAGTAAAGAAATGATGAAGAGCGAGTGGAGATCGCCGCTTTTAAGGCAAGGCTTGCGTAAACGTCTTTCCTTGTGTGTGTGCTACGGTATTTATTACTGTGCAAGAAAGTGTGATGCTGCCTTCAGTGTTGGATGCCCTGTGGCAGTTTCCATGTGACTTTGTAATGTTTCAAACAAAGAATGTGACAGCAGCATTGAGAAATCACTTTGTCACCGGTGGGCTTCAAGTTGTCTTAGAGGAGGAACTTTCTTTGGCTGGTTTATGTAACAGGAGATTAACATAACGTTGAGATGGTTAATAGATGTTGAGGTTTATTAGAGAGTTTATTTTTTATTTTTTTGGTGTTTTCAACTCATACAAAGCAGAGGTAAAATGTGGGTTAACTGTACATGTTAAAAACGTACCTCAGCATTAACACATATTATATTTGGACTGTTTGCTTTCCATTGTGTAAGTGTTCTCTACCATCCACGTCCATAATGAAAGCACCATTGATGGCCAGTTCTTACTGTATCAAAATTCTCTTCAGCATTTAGAAAGTTCTTGGTTTCATTCCACTTCAAAGGCTGTTCATTTGGTGCCCTGTGATGGGAAACTCAATAGTCAGATAAAATCATGACCACTTGAAAGCAGCATCAGTATGAGTAGGATCAGTCCTCAATACTCAGACTTTTGTAGTCCTTACAGTATTTGTATTTGGACTTACGTTGGTCTTAGTCATTGGAGTCTCCAAATATAGCCTCTGGACTTGACTGAGACCAACTACTGTTTAAAAATATTTATTTATTTGCCTTTTCTTTCCTTTATCCGTCATCACTGTGGACTAACTTGTACTCATGCATCTCAAAACCAGACTGTAGCATCTGTTTGTGTTTGATCCAGAGCTGACGTTGATTGCCATAAAACTCAGACTGCTGAATCATCTGAAAAATGAGAACACTTCACCTTTGACTAATTGTAGTAAAGGACTGTTGAAGCCATATTCTAACATGAGCTATTGCTCACTTTTAAATGACTCCATCAGGCAGTTTTAAACCACCAACAAATGGTGTGGTAAAGGCTTTGTCGTGATGATGACTGGGTTTTTTGGGTCTTGATTTTGCACTGAGTTGAGTTTCACTGGCACTCAATCTTGGCTTGATTTTGGCCATGTATAGTTTAGGTCTTGACTCCACTTAAACTGTTCATTACCTTGAACTTGTCCTGGACTCTAGAAATGTGCTCTTGGCCACAGCTCTATAATAGAGAAGAGCAGATTAACAGACAGCGAAAAGTGAAGTGCCACCAATGAACTAATAGCTTCCATGCCACATTAGCCGGGTTAGTTTGGTTTTGGGTAGTAACAGAGTACATGTAATATTGTTATGTCACCAGGATGGAAGTTACCTGTAATCCATCACAGTCACAGAAAAAGGCAGTAATCAAATTACATGTACATTATACAATCAGCTTGATTACCTGGAGAATTACATCCTGACTGTAACTGAACTGTGCTACTTACTAGGCTAGGCTTCTACTAATGTCGCTATAGTGAGATAGCAATTTAAGTGATAGGTAAGTGGTAAAATTAACTATGGTTAAAAAAATAATAATAAAGTTAAATACTAAAAAGAAACAGACAAGAGAATCTGTACAAAGACTCTGGTTAAATGATCCCTCCTCTGCTGCGGTGTTCTATCAGCTGTCATCCTTAATTTTTTTTTTTCTCTCTCCAATTGTGGACGTTTCAGCAAAATGGGCTAGCTCACTATTTTAGTCTTTAGGACGTGATGGTCTTAGCTGGCCCTCGCTGGAAATTCTGCCTGTGCCATTGGCATAGCCTTGGTAATTAAATATCACCTATATTATATCATTTTGCCTTGTTTGCAGTGTTTGCTTAGAAATGTCTTTGAACTCGTCTTTATTTAATAAGACTTTAAAAAGACGAGTAATCTGAAAGGCCTAGCGCACACGAACACATACACGCACACTGTAGACCTGTGGAAATGGAGCGTGAATGACATCATACGCCTGTCTGAGCTCTGATGCCTTGGGTTTCGACGCAGCCCCACGAGATAAACTTGTCTGTTAGGTTTACTTCTCATTGTTTAGACATTGTTGTAGACAACACAATCAGCGTGCACCGTGTGTTTGATACATGGTGACTGATTTGAGCCACATGTTTATTCTCATGTGCCTCTTGACCACGCTTGACTGGGGCTCTTAAGTTCCAAAGACGCACCCACTTAAATCTCCCTCATCAATAATCATCATTTTCTTCCAGTTCTTAAAGAAACGCGTGCCGCCTCGTCCTCGATATTCTTAATGCACAAGGAGGCAGAGAGGCTGAACTAAAGGCCATTCTTGAATGCTTTCATCAGAGCTTCAGGAGTCAAGCATCAGGAGTGGCCTTTGTTCTAGATCGGTCATATAACATTCATTTCTGTTCCTCTGTCTTTCTGCTCTTGGTTTGTTCGGGTGTAAGCTGTTGTAGATGGTGCCATAATTGGCAGTTTGTGGTGTCATTTCTAAGCTGTTGTAATAACTAGCTGTTTGAGTATCTCTTATGACAACTTAGGTTTGTAGCTAGCCAGTTATGTAATGCTAAGGCTAAGGCAACTACAACTCAATGTACTCAGCGTTCCCGCGGGGTCTTAAAAAGTCTTAAAATGTCTAAATTTAAGGCCTTAAAAACTGCCAGATTTCCATCCAAGGTCTTAAATTTAATTTAGTCAAGTCTTAAATTTTTACTTTCGTTAATTCCCGAGAAGCGTAGTTTAATCGGAAGTTAGTTCTGTGTTCTCTGTATGTCTGGGGGGCTACTGGTGTTGGTATGTAGTGACTAAATTACAAATCTCATGATAACTGCAGGCAGGAAACGGTCCTGTTTGCCCATTACCTGCCCGCCAAAACGCGTCCGTAGATATCTACTGCCTCAGTCACCAAAGTAACGTCTCTGGAGTTCATTCATCTACTTTGGAGAACATGGGAAAGTGTGTTTTCAGTGAGGCTTGGCTTGAGAGCAGCGGTTTTCGCAGTTGGTTGTAAGCGGTCCCCAGTAGTCCATATGAAGCTCGTCGCAATGCAAGAAGACCATGCGGTTAGGGACCTTGGGTGGGTGTGAAGGTGCTCAAGTCTCACGCCAAGGCAGAGAAACACCAGCTTGCCATGAAAAGCTTTCAGCGGACTCAAGCCATCACGCAGTTTGTGCCCCATTCCCGCCATCTTCGTTGTCGTCAGTGGCCGGACCCGCCGGACTCCACCCCAATATCACTAACGCTTCGGCTAACGACCTTCGAGCTACATTCAGAACCAGTGAAACATCAACATCTGAGGTGCTTTGGGCAAGAACATCTGTCATATAACAGTAGTAGTGATATTAGGAGCCTTGTCCAGGCAATGTCCCCTGACTCGAATATCGCGAAGACCTTTACGTGTGGACCGAACAAGATGGCTTATATAGCGAGATTTGGCTTGGCAGACTTCATCAAGAGAGAGCAGATACACACTCTTACCGGTCACATTGGTCTTAAATTTCACTGAGAGTGGTCTTAAAAGGTCTTGACTCACTGAAACCTACATGAACCCTGTGTACTGTGTGCACCCAACATGTTTCCCCATATGATTGGTTGGACGCAGTGTTCAAAGTGGGCTGGTACTCACCAGTATGCAAGACCGGCACCTCTACATTTTACTCTTTTTCTTATGTACTTCTGACAGGCTGTTCCAGGAAAACACTCAAACGGTGTTGCATAGCTTAAGATATTCATCTTTTCAGTGCAGCACAGCACAAAAAGCACACAGTCGAGTCACATTATTATGACCCTAATAGCCAGAGTAACTGACGTGTGCAGTACAGACAGCAGTTAAACAGGCTGGGAGTGACTCAATAGGCAAGGCAAGGCAAGTTTATTGGTATAGCACCTTTCATACACAAGGGCAATTCCAAGTGCTTTACATAAAAGGGAGAAAATGCAAAGACATAAAAACAAAATAAAAGCAAAATAAATCATTTAAAACTCATTAAAATATCATTAATATTATTAATCATTAAAATCATTAAATAAAATATAATAAAGTTAAAAAGCAAGAATGAGGAAGAGAAAAAGTGCCGTTACAGGAAAATAACAGTGTTTGAAACTGAGCTGAAAGCCTGATCAAACAGGAATGGTCCTGGTAGGTTGTCACAGATATCTAGAGCCATGTTGACTTCAATGCATCCCACATCTGCTGGAGGGTGCATGGGAGAGGATCCATAGTGCAAACATGATAATCGACGTGGTCCTGCAGATGCTCAATTGTGGAATCAGGGGGCCAGAGTAGTACTTGGAAGTCTTAGTCATGCTCTTCCAACCAATGTCGGACATTTCTAGCCATGTGACATGTTGCATTGTCTTGCTGGAAGACCCCGTCTGCCATGGGTGTACGTGATCTGCAAGGATGGATTCATACCCAAATTTGTTGATAGTGCCTTCTACACGGATAAGTGGGCCCAGGGTAAATGTGACTTCCTTCAGGAGCTAAGCGCTGCTGCCGTCCAAAGTAGGAAATGGTCATAATAATGTGACTCGACTGAGTATTTTTCAGCAAGATTCACCTTTTACTGTTCACTGCTGATATTGGGCATGACACACATTATCTGGAATAAGGAGAGTGCTGGCTTTTTGTTTTCCCAGTTCAAGTTCTGTTTGGATGCCATTGGTCCACATTACTTGCTTTCATGTGTGCCAGTTAAACTATCTTCTAGTCTATAAAAGTTTAAAGCGTACTGTTCACTGCCCGGTCCAAATGCTCCCCATATGGCTCATTAACAAAATCGGCCTGTTTAATTGTAAGGGATTAATAGAGAGTGGGGGGTTGGGATAAAGATCATATAAAAATGACTTATGAACTTTTTTGGTGCATAAAACCACAAAAATGTACGGTGGCTGAGAAGCGCAAAACAAATTAATAATTCAGAAAACAAAATTACAAAAATAAAAACAAATTTACAAACGAAAAAAAAAATTACAATTACAAAATTACAAGCAAAAACAATTTTACAAGGGCAAGAAAATATTACATTAAAAAAAAAATAAAAAATTACAAACATAAAAACAAATTTGCAAGACGTGAAACACGTTTACCAGTACCGAACATTTTTACAAACTGTGAATTCTGGTGGAAAGGGCGGGTCTAACACACAGGAAGTGCTTGTTGCGGACCCTTGTCAGTCAAACTGTTTGGCGGTGGTAGAGTGGGTGGAAGTAAGAGAGGAACAGGCGACGTCTAAACCACTTAGAGCTGGAAATGTTAAGGAAGGTAAGTGGGCTGTAACGCTAGCTATAGTGGAGAACCAGCTAGCTAGCTTAAAATGTCTGAGAGCTTTTACAGCCCACTGTTTACAGCCCACGCGGTTCTCTTTCTTCCGTCTGCTCCTTAAACACTCTAAAGACCTTCACCAGGATAAACAGAAGCGTGTCAGCTGGATAAAACACGCGCCACAAAATGGACAAATCATGCTTTAGTGTTGTGACCATCCCAAACTCCACCCACTC